>CM019826.1:117347129-117529148 GCA_009763385.1 Coix lacryma-jobi var. lacryma-jobi | reverse complement strand
AGCCAAGACCAATCGCACCCCTGATGAAGAGCGACGACTGGTCATGCTTCAGACTACCGCACTCCAACTACGGGGGTGGAATCTTGAATCCCTAGCTGATCAGCAAGCTTCATCTCACCCGAGCCAGAGGCGGCTGGTTCAAGAGCAACTCGGTCGTATCCCAGCGAGGAGCCGTCTGGGCCACCGAGTACCCGATCAAGCTAAGGGAGGAGCCGAACCTTCATACAGAGGAGTCGCAGTTGCAGCATCCGACGCAGTAGATCGCTTCCCCTGCTTTTCCCAAAGGCTTCGAGCAGTCTCGTTCCCGCGAAAATTCAAACCCGGGAACTACTCCAAGTACGACGGGAAGACAAAACCTAAATGATGGCTCAGGCTGTATGCTCAAGCAGTCGAGCTAGCTGGTGGAAGCAACGACGTGAAAGCACTCTACCTCCCAATGGCTCTAGAGACAATGTCGCTTGCTTGGTTTGACAGGCTTAAACCCGAGTCCATCGACTCCTGGGAACAACTACATCGTATCTTCATCGAAAACTTTGCTGGTGTCCCAGAGAGATCAGATCCCCGGACTAAGCTCAGAACCTACAAGCAATAGAAAAACGAATCAATGCGGGAGTACTATAGGTGATTCTCAGAAATCCGCTGTACAGTATTCGACATCACATATAGAGAAGTAATTGACCTCTTTAGCAACGGCATTTGCGAAAGGTACAATTACAAAGATTTCATCAAGCAAGACCCGACCACCGCTGACGAGTTCTATCGGGATGTAAACTCCATGATGGCTGTTGACGTTTGTTAATGCAAAATAGAATATGAAAGATTCCGCAAGCGCACAGAACACCATTGTAGCATTTTACCGGGAGTATTCCAGGATCGTTATTTATATTTTACCACAGGGAAGCTAGGGTCAAGAATCTGATAATTCACTATCATGCATCTACTAACTCAGAGTACTAATTAGACTAGAGCGGTAGTAATTGATAAATGATATGATATTGAATGGAAGCACAATAAAGAGAATTTAATGATAAATGTATAGATAACTATAGTGGGAGGACAACAAGAAAGATCAAGGTTCCTATGTTCTTCTCTATTACTTGGGTTCTAAGGTAACAAAGATGAAAAGATATAGCAGTCATATAATAACACTTCGGGACATCAGAACACCAACCACAGAAAGGGATGAGAAGGGGGTTGGGAAGCTCTGACTACAGTCCTACGAACATCAACCCGAATGTGGTGGAATACATCGGCCATCAGGGCTGTCCCCACCTGGGGCTTCCACAACTATCCGTGGGGTTGAGCGCAACCTCAGGTAACCTATAGACTAAACACCAAGTCTAATCTATCGATTACTACTCTAATTATGGCCTATAACTAGAGCACTCGATACGAGCGGAGATCCTATGCTAGAACATAACAACTATACTAATCATAATATGAAAGGCATAAAGTAAATAGAGAAGATAAATATTAAAGCATAAGTCTTACAAAGGAAAGATAAAAACATACCAAAACTCTGATGACTCCTCCGGAACCAGAGCGCAGCTCCGCTCTCCCTAACTCCCGACTAAAGCTAAGCTATTACATTGGAAAATCTAAACCTAATTCTCTAGGGAGGAGAGGTTGTCCTTCGAGGGAAGCCTCTACAAAGACTCCCAGATGATGATGTTGTCTCAGGGGGGTCCTGGGTTTATTATATAGGGGCTCCTGGCCTCCCCTCCACCTTTGGCAAGCGATGTGGGACTAAATCCTTCGTCATATGCACATGGGCCTAAATGGGCCAAAACGTGTTGGAGAGATCGGTGGGAGTGCGTCATGCGAAGGGGGACGAAATTGGGCCCAACACCCGACCGACCGGTCTAGGGAGGAGACCGGTCGGTCTCCCCCTATGACAGGTGGGCCCCGTCTTCCGTGGATCGCCTTCTTGTGTCTTCTGGAATGTTCTGGTATGTTCTAGAATCTTCCAAGTCGTATCCATCGAGGAGTCTCTCATCGGGACTCCAAATGTAGCAAACCATATGTCCGTTTCGATCGTCTCGACGAGCTCTTCGCATTGGTGTGCTCTGTTTCATCACTTGAGATACTTTTATATGGTGAAATATTGATAATCCTGCAAAACAAGTGAGAGCACCAAAACTCGTGGAACTTGTTAGTTTCAAACCCTACAACTATGCTTTGTGATTCATTTAGTGTCATTTCATGCAATAGTTGATGGTTAATTATGAGCATTAGTGAACGTCAACAAGTTCGCCCAAGCTTACCCTTTGCTAGTCCCTTAGCAAAGTCAAACTCAACAATCGATCAGGTGTTGCTGCAATATCTGCTCTTCTAACAAGTACTCATGCATTCAAACAAAAGTTCTCATATGGAATAGGAAAAAGTATCATATTATTCATCATGGGGCTTAGTACTTTACCTTGAATCTTGAGTAATTGAATGATAGAACGATCAAATCAAGCACCATGTCTCTAGTTCTTTCACATTACCATTATCCCGGAGTTTTTATAAATTTTCAAAAAGCTTAAGAACATAAGTTGCCAAATTAAACAATGGATCCAAAGAGAAAGTCTACCATACCATTGAATCGAGAAGTGCATGTGTATGGAGAATGGAGGCGGATGCTCTTTTGAATATATCACTCTCTTTTGTCTATCAGAGACACATGGCTATCAGGCTAATTCTACTGTCGGGCACGTGCCCATTTTTTCTGATATTCATCATTTTTTTTCTTCTTTTTTTTCTTCGAGGTTCCGGACACTTGTCCCTTTTTATTTCCTCGGGATCTATCTTTTTGAGGTTTCGGACACTTGTCCCTTTTTATTTCCTCGGATTTTTTTTCTTTTCTTTTTTTTTATTCAATAGCCACATGCTTCCAACAAACGTTTGAGAGGATAGCAACAGATAATCATGAGCATTTATGCGAAAGATGGATGAAATGTGTAAGTGATCTCAATTCAATAGCATGATAACTTCTCATAGGGTCAACAAAGCTTAATTTAACTCAATGCAATTATTTGTCATATTAATATTGGAAACTCTCCGGAACTCTAGTGTTGTTTTAGAACAAGATAACGGTAGCTCAGATCATCACATATCATATCTGTCAATTACCTAGACTCTAGATCAAGCATTTGCTACCCATATATTTAATTTCATTTTAAGGCATCATTAATTTTTAAACTTAAGAGAACTCATGCTTAAAGGCTAGGTACTAGAAAGAAATACAATAGAGCGACTATTCATCATTTCCATTTTAATAAATTAGGGAGAGAGTTCTTCTTTTATTATTAACTTCTTAAAACAATCTAAGCAGACTTAACATAGTATTTATTTAACCTAACATACTTTATTATAAATAACTAACATAATGAATAAGGCATACCTGGATGACGAAGATAACGGGGGTGCGTCTCCCCCAAGCTAATCCCTTCGATCACATCGAGCCTTCATGTGCCCGAATATTTTTGTTCTTTTTCTTTTTAAGGGTGAGCCTTCATGTGCTCACATTTTTTTGTATTTTGAATTTATTTATAAAAAGAAAAATTAAGGGGATAAAAATACTTACCTGGATACATGGGGTGCATTCCCCCAAGTTGAATGTTGACGTAGTCGTTCAGTCTTGTAATGTAGCGGACTAGCGATGAAAATGTTCTTCCTCCATCGGAGTATTGATTGATGTTGATGGTTATTCAAATAGTGCTCCAACAGTAGGTGGAACATCCACTTGCTCGTCAGCTTTTCTTGGTCATTCAATCCTGTGAAACTCAAATAGACAACAAAACTTGTGGAATAGATTAAGCAATAGTGGTTGGTCACTCAAGCCTTAGTTGTCCAGAGTTTCAGTAAGATCTCTTTCTCAATATTTTTGTATTTTAATTTTTTTTGATGCAAGAGAAAATGCAACAGGATGAATGTATGCATATTTATTTTTGTTTTTATGCCACCACGACGAGTATTTCATGTGAGTTTTTAAACACCATAGAATTATTCACATGGGGCTTTAGGTTTTATGATGCAGTACAAAAAGTAAAATATTTTCTCTTTTTTTTTGTGCAAAGCTAATGCAGAAAAGTAAATATGCTATGGAGAGATGATGATGGAAAGTAAATATGCAAAATGGAAACTAATGCAGAAAAGATAAACATGGATAACTACCGATTTACCTTTCGGCGAGGGTTCAATGTGTTAAGTCCTCTGAACAGGACTTCTCACCATGTTCATTCCTGAGGTGCGTCATTTGATCCTGATATGAAGACCTTGATAATTACACCTCTTGATATGGTGTCACTCATGTTCTTCGTTTGCCCAACAAGTTAAAGTGAAGCATTAGTTGTGGAAGCTGGCAGCATCTTGCTTAGTGTGCATGTTCTTGTAGATCCAGGACCTTCATTCTGTAGAATTTGGGAGTTGACAAACCCCTCTATGTTTTGCTCAAGAGTGTGTCCTGCTCATAAAGACAAGGTAGAGATCAAGTGCATAGGCTCTGTTGGTGGAAAAACACCAACAGAACCAAAAGTTTTGTTCATTCTTCTCTAACCTTAGGCACATTGAACAAGATAAACTTATTATTTATGTGTTCTTTTCAATCTTAACATGAGTGATTGGATCATCAGATGAGCATGAAAGTAGCATCTTAAAAATATTTAACAGATCATATTACTTAACCCAAGGAAGGATAATCTATACATAGTGTGTCGATCTTTTTATGATTGTGATATATCATCTTCCAAAGGTTAGATGCATAACATTTTAGCTCATTGGTTAAGATAGTGAGATAGTGAGATTCAAGAGAGTAAAGCCAGGAATGAAGAGTAAAGAACTGAACATGTAGAGTTGATTAGGTTGGATCAAGTGAGGTGCAACTTAAACATGTTTGGTTCTTTATGTATGCACATACCAGAATCAAAGAGAAGCTTTTAAAGTGATGGTCACTTACCTTGAAATGATACTTTATCATTGAAGAGTGATTGTGTCGAACCACCTTGTGGAAACTTCTCTTGTCTAGCTGGTTGAGTGCATGAATGGCTTGTCTTCTCTTGTCTATCTCACAGTGGGCCAACTGAGTCTTGTTCTCAATAGGTCCAGACGATGGAGACCTTTCAACTATTCTCTTGATTTTTAGGCTCAGGTACTATCTCTCCATCTTTGAATTCTTGTGGTGCAGTGGCTTCATCCTTTATGATGTCTTCCTCAATTCCTGGTAGTTGGTTCTTAATTAGTCTGTTGAGTCAACGTCTTCTCTTGGTTTTCTTCGGCTGCTCATAAGTGGTGTAGTCAATTCTTTTGATCGAAGATCCAAAAGTGGACGTCTCTAGGACTGACATAAATGACACATTGGTGGTGTTCAACAACGATCTTCCAAGAATGAGTGATGGATCATATTCTTCTCCTTAATTGGGATGGCGTCTAGCGGCTTGTACTGATCAAAGTGATGAGTAGGAGATCAAAGTGTCTTGAAGCTGGATTTCTCCTTCCTACCCTTGATCGTGAAGCACATCTGGACAACGGAATCATGTCTCCCCCAAGCTGGCTTGTGATGTAGGTGGATGCCCAAATTTCTTCAACAACATGTTCCTAAGTTGAAATTGTAGACCTTGTTGTTGTTGAAGTCGTTCCACCTCATCCCCCAAACTAGCTCTTGTGTTGAAATGATTAGAAGTGAGGAGAACTTCTACTGCTTGTCTTCATAGTGAACCACCAACAGACTTCCTTCGGACGACACATAGATGTTATAATGTAGTGGCATATCGTCACCTTGAAATTTGTTGTTGGTGTCAGTGTTGATGTCTTTGACAATGATGAGTGTAGGCATAGATTGACCCTTACGGGGTGAGTTGCATCCTATTCGTCATCAGTGTCCCGGCTTAAGCCTTGGGATGGCTCCAAGCTTGGCTGCCTTTGATATCACTAGTGAGTTGTCTGATGATGAGTTTTGTCTATCCACGGGTTGGGTTTTGGATCTTTAAGTTCACACCATGAACAAGCAAATCTCATCTCCTACAAAATGTTAGTGGACACATACCCGAAGGATTGTACTGAATTTGAAACATGGGTTGTTATCCACAACTATGTGTTATTCATCCATGCTAATGAAAAGATGATTTTAGGATTATTTTAGCATAGACTAGCGTTTTATGTGTTGGTTGCATTTTAACATGGTTCAAGGCAAAAGATAACTTGCAGAAGAAGATAGAATTAAATAAACTTTAATACTCACAGTTCTTTCATCCATGATGAATGAGCTGAGTCTTCGTTATGCAGTTCATCATTTGCCTTGCTTCATCTCTATTGTGAATTCATCTCAGGACTTTCCCAAAGTGTATTAGAGTTCTCTGCAGGGGTTAGTCCAACAAAATATCCAATGTCTACACAAGCTAATTTCAGATCAATAATCAAACTAGACTCCATGTCTAATTGGATTAAGGAAGGCATTTTAACCTAAGCACCTTGCTTAATTTAAAAGCCTATGGAAGTACCCATGAAGTACTTTCAAACCAAAATATACTAGCATAGACAAAGGTAGCATGGAAGCATAAAAGAGATTTATTCAAAAAGAGATGAAAGAGTATGATCATAGTGAGGAATATATTTTTTTTATTTTTTTATATATTTTTTAGATGCAGATGACATGAATGCATATAAGGAACTAAACATGATGAGGATTTGATAAAAGAAAACCTAAACTAAATGGAGTGGATGAATGATTAAAAGCAAACATGCTGTGGAATGCAAGGAATTAAAAAGATAACTACTCATAAAGTTTAAAGTCTATGAGCAAGACTGTCCTACCTTGATCATACTTACCATGACTCACAACTGGGACTTGTGAGTGGTGCAGCATAAATATCCGTCACATGGGAAGGGAGTTGAATTCTTGTGACGGCGACCTTTTCTCCAATCTACACATGGTTAGAATAAATAATATATATGTATACACAAACCTGTGAGATTGCAGGGTTCCTGAATTAATGATGGATCTTGAATGTTTAGGCACCCTGGGTTCTTCATTCTTGTGGAAGCTTGCCATAAGGTCGAAACAGCATCTGATGTCCTGTCTATTCCACACTCAACAGAACAAGGGGTAATCCTACTAAAGCTAGTGGTACCCTTAATTAGTAGATATCAAGATTATTATCAAAATCTTTACACCAATTGCTTCCCCGGCAACGGCGCCAAAAATGCTTGTTGACGTTTGTTAACGCAAAATAGAATATGAAAGATTCCGCAAGCGCACAGAACACCATTGTAGCATTTTACCGGGAGTATTCCAGGATCGTTATTTATATTTTACCACAGGGAAGCTAGGGTCAAGAATCTGATAATTCACTATCATGCATCTACTAACTCAGAGTACTAATTAGACTAGAGCGGGAGTAATTGATAAATGATATGATATTAAATGGAAGCACAATAAAGAGAATTTAATGATAAATGTATAGATAACTATAGTGGGAGGACAACGGGAAAGATCAAGGTTCCTATGTTCTTCTCTATTACTTGGGTTCTAAGGTAACAAAGATGAAAAGATATAGCAGTCATATAATAACACTTCGGGACATCAGAACACCAACCACGGAAAGGGATGAGAAGGGGGTTGGGAAGGTCTGACTACGGTCCTACGAACATCAACCCGAACGTGGTGGAATACATCGGCCAACAGGGCTGTCACCACCTGGGGCTACCACAACTATCTGTGGGGTTGAGCGCAACCTCAGGTAACCTATAGACTAAACACCAAGTCTAATCTATCGATTACTACTCTAATTATGGCCTATATCTAGAGCACTCGATACGAGCGGAGATCCTATGCTAGAACATAACAACTATACTAATCATAATATGAAAGGCATAAAGTAAATAGAGAAGATAAATATTAAAGCATAAGTCTTACAAAGGAAAGATAAAAACATACCAAAACTCTGAAGACTCCTCCGGAACCGCAGCGTAGCTCCACTCTCCCTAACTCCCGACTAAAGCTAAGCTATTACATTGGAAAATCTAAACCTAATTCTCTAGGGAGGAGAGGTTGTCCTTCGAGGGAGGCCTCTACAAAGACTCCCAGATGATGATGTTGTCTCAGGGGGGTCCTGGGTTTATTATATAGGGGCTCCTGGCCTCCCCTCCACCTTTGGCAAGCGATGTGGGACTAAATCCTTCGTCATATGCACATGGGCCTAAATGGGCCAAAACGTGTTGGAGAGATCGGTGGGAGTGCGTCATGCGAAGGGGGACGAAATTGGGCCCAACACCCGACCGACCGGTCTAAGGAGGAGACCGGTCGGTCTCCCCCTATGACAGGTGGGCCCCGTCTTCCATGGATCGCCTTCTCGTGTCTTCTGGAATGTTCTGGAATGTTCTAGAATCTTCCAAGTCGTATCCATCGAGGAGTCTCTCATCGGGACTCCAAATGTAGCAAACCATATGTCCGTTTCGATCGTCTCGACGAGCTCTTCGCAATGGTGTACTCTGTTTCATCACTTGAGATACTTTTATATGGTGAAATATTGATAATCCTGCAAAACAAGTGAGAGCACCAAAACTCGTAGAACTTGTTAGTTTCAAACCCTACAACTATGCTTTGTGATTCATTTAGTGTCATTTCATGCAATAGTTGATGGTTAATTATGAGCATTAGTGAACGTCAACAATGGTGACAGAGGAACACACACAGGAATGCTTCCTCTATAGAAACACGCAAGGTGATCGAGGAAACAACCTGAGAGGCAACTAGGCACCACAGCAAAATACCCGGAAAAGGGCAGGAGATAATACTGTTGCTGCCATGGAGCCTCAGAAGAAGGGAAACAAGCCATTCACCTTTGATGACTTACTCGACGGACCCTGCCCCTTCCATCCGAAAGGTGGACATCAAGCAAGGCACTGCCGACAGCTCAAGGAGCGAGGCTTGAACTCCGACTTCAACAACAACAAGAAAGACAAAGGCAAGAAGACAGCTGAGGATCCTCAACAGGACGCCAGTGGCTTTCAGCACCCCAAAGGAACTATTAATGTCATCTTTGGGGGAGTAACTACCAGTGAAAACAAGAGGCTTCATAAGCTTTCCCTGCGAGAGATCATGTCCACCGAACCAGCGACACCCAAATACCTCGACTGGTCCGAACATCCGATTAATTTCTCCAGAGCAGATCAATGGACCAGTGTTTCCAATGTAGGCCATTACCCGCTAGTTTTGGACCCCACGGTCGCTGGATATACACTTGGTAGGGTACTCATCGATGGCGGAGCAGGACTCAATGTTATCTTTGCAAGCACCCTATGAAAGATGAATCTAGATCTCGCAACCCAGCTCACACCATCAACCGCTCCTTTCTACGACATAGTAGCCGGAAAAGCATCTGTACCACTCGGAAGGATTATACTACCCGTCACTTTTGGAACTCCGATCAATTACAGAACGGAGTACATCAGTTTTGAGGTAGCCGACATTGAATCATCGTATCACGCCATATTCGGGCGACCTGCTATTGCCAAGTTTATGGCAGTACCCCACTACCCGTACCTCTTATTGAAGATGTCGGGTCCCAAAGGAATCTTAACCTTCAGAGGCGACTTGAATCGGTCATTTGATTGCGACACAGAGGCTGTCCAAATCGCTGAAAAAGCTCAACTCACCCTGGAAGTACAAGAACTCGCTCAGATGGAGCTTAATACCAAGCCTGGAGATTCAGAAATCCCAATAAAGAAGGCGGGTACTATTCAACCATCAGCAGAAGTCTCCACAAAAGCCATTGACCTGGAAACCGGTGATCCTTCCAAGACAGCGGTTATCAGTGCTCACCTATCTGAAGAATAGGAACTCGTGCTCACCAAGTTCCTTAGAGCAAACAAAGACATATTTGCTTGGAAACCAGCAGACATGCCTGGGGTCCCAAGGAACTTGGCTGAGCACAGATTAGAAGTAAAAGAAGGCTCTAGACCTATCAAGCAAAGATTACGACGATTTTCACCAGAGAAGAAAGAAGCAATCAAGAAGGAAATAGCCAAGCTACTCGCGGCCGGATTCATCAGAGAAATCCTCCAGCCCGAGTGGTTAGCTAACCCAGTGCTAGTCAAGAAGAAGAACTCTGCTGAGTGGCGCATGTGTGTCGACTACACAGACCTCAACAGGCATTGTCCAAAGGATCCTTTCGGATTACCAAGGATAGACCAAATAGTTGATGCCACCGCAGGCTCCGCCTTACTCTCTTTTCTGGATTGCTACTCCGGGTACCATAAGATTGCCCTCAAAGAAGAAGACCAACCCAAGACATCGTTCATTACTCCTTTTGGAGCATACTGTTACAAAACTATGTCCTTTGGGCTAAAGAACGCGGGGGCTACTTATCAATGCGCCATCCAAGATTGCCTGGGTGATCAGATTGGCCGCAATGCAGAAGCTTATGTTGATGATGTAGTCATAAAAACAAAGGATCCGACTACCCTGATATCAGACCTAGAGGAAACCTTCAACCGATTACGTGCGTATCAATGGAGACTCAATCCAACCAAATGCGTCTTCGGGGTACCCTCAGGACAGCTACTCGGATTCCTCGTTAGTCATCGAGGCATCGAGGCTAGTCAAAAGCAGATCATAGCTATCATTAACATGAAGCCGCCTACCTCTGTCCGAGACGTTCAGAAACTCACCGGGTGCATGGCTGCGTTAAATCGATTTATCTCACGGCTCGGAGAAAAGGGATTGCCTTTCTTCAAATTGCTTAAAGTCAGTGACAAATTTCAGTGGACGGAAGAAGCGGACAAGGCTTTTGAACAACTCAAAGGCTATCTTACCAATTCACCCATACTGACGCCGCCGGAGCCCAGGGAACCGATGATGTTGTATATCGCAGCTACCACACATGTTGTCAGCACAGCAATCGTGGTGGAGCGCAAAGACGACAAGCACATCTACAACACCCAACGACCAGTTTATTACATCAGTGAGGTACTATCTGACTCGAAGGTTAGGTACCCGCAAGTACAAAAACTGCTCTATGCTTTACTCATATCCTCAAGAAAGCTGCGGCACTACTTCGAAGCTCATGAGATCACGGTAGTCACGAATTTTCCTTTAGGAGAAATCCTTCACAACCGTGATGCTACTGGAAAGATTTCCAAGTGGGCAATTGAATTAGGGGCACTCAACATCAAGTTCACTCCGAGGAAAGCTATCAAGTCTCAGGCCCTAGCTGATTTTGTCGCCGAATGGACTGAAATACAGCAAACTAGAGACAACGCTACTCCCGATCATTGGAAGATGTACTTCGATGGGTCCCTAAAACTCGGAGGAGCAGGAGCCAGAGTCCTTCTTGTATCACCCGCGGGTGAACAGCTCAAATACGTTCTGCAAATATTGTGGCCAGCCACCAACAATGAAGCAGAATATGAGGCACTGCTCCACGGACTTAAACTAGCAGTCACTTTGGGCATTAAGCGTCTATTAGTCTATGGCGATTCTTTTGTGGTCATTCACCAAGTTAATAAAGACTGGGACTGTACCAAGGAGACAATGAACGCCTATTGTGCTGAAGTACGCAAGCTGGAAAAACATTTTTGAAGGAGCGGATTAGCGACCAGAGGAGGGGGTGAATGGGAGCCTCAAATTCAACTCGTGAATAGATTGGCCCTTGTCCCAGAAAGTCACCCAAAAAGCAAAGACTCGAAATGACCAGAGAGTTCATGACCTACAAGTAGGTGGATACCCTAGGAGATGTCCTAGTGGTACAGCAGAACCCCGAAACACCGAAACCAACTGCCAAAGCCTCGGAGCAAAACTGCACAAACAGCAGGATCGCGGACTGTCCGGGGTCAGGGTCTCGGACTGTCCGCCGTTAAGTCCCGGACTGTCCGCGGCTGGGAGCCGGACTGTCCGCCGGCCAAAACACAAAAACAGAACAGTTCTGCACAAGTCCTATTCGAGTCCCGGACAGTCCGCGGTTTGAACGCCGGACTGTCCGCGGTTCTCGTGAACAGTAAACCAGAAGCGTCCGATGCTGACCCTGTGCTGCGTCCGATGTGACCCCGGACTGTCCGTGCGTCACTGGCGGACTGTCCGCCGGTCACGAGACCGAGAACAGTATCGCCCTGCGCAGTTCTGAACTAAGCAAATCCCGAGTTCCGGACTGTCCGCCACTGAAGGGGCGGACTGTCCGCGGATGAGCAGAGCGCAGGAAAAACGCTCGGGACTAACTCCAAATCGATCGAAACTTCTCCAAACCAAAAGGGACATCGATCAAACTCCTCCCAGGTGTTCCTCTACGTGATAGGGTGCTAATCCTAAGAAATTATCGCACCAAATCAAGTCAATACAGAGAAATCCGACGATCACCGGAAAGAGGGAAGAAAGGAGGAACGAACACAAAATTGACCCGATCTATGGATTGGTGAGGTTATAGGAGAAATCCTTCGGTGGAAAGAAAGAGCTCACGACCAAGAACGAATTGATTCAAGTGGAATCAAAAACCATCTCGTGGAGAGGAAGAACGAAGCAAATCTCCGAGAGATGAAAAACCAAAACGTGAAGAACACAGAACACGATTTGATTTCAACCGAAATTCCTCCACACGAGGAGACAACGAGAATACGGTCTCGTTTCCTCAAAAGATCCAAATACACAGAGGTATGATTCCCGTCTCTGCGAATCGTTTGCAGCGAGGTATGATTAGAACCTAAGCGAGGGCTAGAGAGAGAGTGCTCAGGAACAAATGACTGCAAGGATAAGGAGAGAGGAGGGGTGCCTCTCTTATTTATAGCCTAAAAAAATAATCCCCTTACTACCCCTAGATACAAGAGCGAAGCAGCCAACCCTAGGGGTATCCCGGTCCAACTCTGCTGATTGCCGATCTGACGGACACGCGCCCACCTCATCCTTAGCTTCGCCTCGACGCAAGCCTCATGATGCCGCCACGTGCCGTCCCGTCGACCGCCGCGCCTGTGACAGAACCGACCAATTTATAAGAGCACAAGTGCGAAAACCTCTGCTGGAGCAGCTGAATTAGCACACTTGAGCCCATATAAACCCGGTAGTCCATGAAATCATGAGAGATTTCAAACTTTTCCAACATCTCAGCCAAGATCGCATGGTCAAGCAAATACAAATCATGTTCACGGAGCTTTGCAGCAGAAATAAAATTACAATAGAGTTCACAATAATAATACAAGTTGAAATACTTTGAAACAATATAGCTTTGAAATGAATACCATAACATAAGTTGAAATACTTTGCTAGCTTGAGTGACATCCTGCAACAACAACATAAAGAGAAGAAGTATGGAACTGCCGAGCCCACCGGCACTGGCCATCACCTTTATGCGGACCTATAACCTTCACATGCAACAAGGTGGGATAAACCCTGAGTACTCGAATGTACTCAGCTAGACTTACCCGTCGGAAACCAAAAATAAAGAGACACCAAGGAGTATGCAAGGCTAATATAAATAGTGGAGCTGGCTAACTTTATTTGCAAAAGGAGCTTATATGAGCAGTCATCTTTTATCCTATTCCTTAACTCTAGGTTTGCACCTGTACTAGAGCACTCACTTGAATCTCGCAAACAAGTACATAATACCATATCAGGTTTGCTTATCAATATTTTAGTTGAACCATCAAATGTCACATGGAGTTGTATCGTGGTGAAGCTCGCCATAGCTTCCCACTAACCGGGGGAGACGGCGACTCGAATCGAATTCCAAACCAGCTGGTGATAAACCTTTAATACCAACCCACACTTCCCCCATCGGGTCCATGCATTGGGTAACCGCTCGATGCTTGGTCGTGGTGGTAATCGTCGCGGTTCAAGCACGGACCGCCCAATTGGAACCTGGCGATGGCCTCACGCGGCAGATCACATTTCCATACTAGAGGGCGCGACACGGGTTGAAACCGGCCCGAACAGCGTCTAACCGGCTTTGGGGTCGATGATTACAACACCGACATATCCATAAGTAAAAGGGCACGTTCAAAAATAAACGACGGCCAACATCGATACAAACCTATATGATCCAACGGACGGACTGCCCCAAGTTTCCAAACTTGTGCCTTGCCTTCCAGTTGACCGTATTTCATTACTACTCAGGTTCTTTTCTACGATAGAAAATATAGCCAACCGTGATCCGGTAAATACCCACCAGGGATATTACGGAAACATCCTTTCCTTACTACTTATTAAGCAGGCTAAGCAATTCTACATATAATTAAGTAACAGGGTAACAAGGCAGGTGTAAACAATAATCAAGAAAGGATAATGCAGCAATTAGGATTCAATCAACTCCTATACCTAATGCATCATAATATAAAATACTCAATTAATTTAATTATAAATACTAGGAGACTTAGAATGCTCCGGGGCTTGCCTGGGAACCAACACTAGGTTAGTGTTTGTTAGATGATACTCGCTTGGCGAGCATCCCCGCTGCAGCACTTGCATAACTTCGCATCTTTGGGATAATCCACCAAACACCGTGTTCGGGTTTAGCCTCCTCATCACCTCCTTCACGATGTATTTATCGTTACCTAAATGAGATGCGCCATGCAAGCGTATGAATGCAAGGGAAACACTTACGAAGCAAACATGTGCACATATATAAGCATTTCTAATTACTTCTAACAATCATAAACATGACATACAATAATCATCTCAGATTAATATACAACAAAACAAGCATACACACATATACATGTTTATATATCACCAAGCTTTCATTAATTAAATAATCAACAAACGTAGGCATTATTTTTAAGTGATGTTGCAAATATATAATTTGGGGCTCATATTTTTACTAATGATAGATAATGCCAATATATGACTACTATAGAAAGATCACATGCTCAAATATTATAGATTATTTATCAAAAATATGGCAAGTTTAATTCACTAAAATGCATGTGAGAGCAAGATAAATCTATAAAACATATTTTCTGCAAACACATGACCATAATAAAATTACCTAAGCTACAACTATATCATAGAAATGCAGTGGAGCCACCTTTTCTATTTTTACATGCAAACATTTAGCACAATTCATTTTAATCCATTTAATAAGCTCAAAGCAAGATAAATTCATAACTAAATCATACATGCACCAATAAATCTGAAATTTTTATCACAGCACGCATATGACCAGAGGAGCCTACCATAAAAATTTCACAGCAAACAAAGCATGACAACATCAGATATCATTTTATCCCTATTTAATGCTATTTAACACAAATAAATTATTACAGCAGAAACTATCAACTAACACCCATAATATAAAACATTCACTGAACAGTACTAATCGCAAGGATTCAAAAAAGTCCTCACTCGCAATTTTTTGACATTCCTACGATTTACTACGAATTTACCAAGTTTCAGCCAGATTTACTAATTAACTAGAAACAAAAATAAAAACAGATTTTGCATTTGGGACCCCTGGATCTACAGAAAATAATTAAGGAGCTATTAGTAAACACATGAGTCATGGCACTTAACACAAAAACCCGAAAAAGAGTTTCAGCTTTACTAGATGGGGCTTTCACCATGCATTCACCGGAGGAGGCTCGGGAAGACGGAGGGGAAGGCCGGGCTTTTGCAGGGGGAGGACGAGGAAGCAGGCGCTAGGGACTGGGGCTTGGCCGGCCTTGCTACAGAGCGCCGGGCTGCTGCTGGTTGCCGCCTAGGGAGGAAGCGGCCAGGCCAGGCAGTCGGGCCAGGAAGCGCGCGAGCGAGGAGGCCGCGGCTTCTGGCTGGACACAGGGAACAGGGAGAGAAGAGCGCTCGTTGTTGCCTTGTCTGCTCTACACGGTCATGGACATGGAACGTGAGAGAGAGAAACGAGCACAGAAGGGGAACCGGAGGGAGCTCGGGGATTTTTCATGGGAGGAGAGGGAGACCAAGCTTGGGTCTTTTACCGAGGGGAGGAGAGGAGCGTCTGATTTCTTGCGGGGGGGGGGGGGGCAAGGAGGCCGACCTTTTTGACCAATGGGGAGAGAGGGCGCGGCAGGCGAGGTCTCGAGATGCGCGCACTGGCCTTCTGCGCCAATGGGAGGAGTGGGCGCGGCAGGTGAGGTCTCAGGACGCGAAGCGTGGCCTCGGGAAAAATCTTCGTGAAATTTTCCCCCAATTTCTTTCCCAAAAAGGCAGGTTTTCAGAAACTTTCGGTCAAGATTAAAAATTGCGAACACTGATCAAACGGAATCCGATTTCGATGAAACAAATTTTGTTGTCGTCGTCTCGACGAGTACTCCGACTTCCGTTAAAGGCGCTCAGTCAAATTCCTAATCGTTTGTCCGGTAACGATCGTCGACGGCAGCTTCGCGGTGACCGAAATTCCGATTTCGCAGTACAGACTTAACTTATTTCCGGAACCTAAAAACTGCGTTGTAACTCATCTCTCGGCACCGATCGAGGTCTCGGCCATAAAACAAAATTTGTTCCTTTCGATCTGTACTACAACTTTTGTTTAAGGCGCACTGACATGCAAACAACCGAAAATACCTTTCAACTCCGGTCAAAGCGGTCACCCGGTAGGATCCAGATTACGGTCTCTCGTCGGTCGGAATATTTTCCGGTCGTCTGCTCAACATAAAACTTTGATAACTTTTGCTCGTGAGTCCATAAATAATTGATTGGGCATAATTGCAAGACTTGGTTGAACCCGAATGATTTTCTTCAGTTAATCAGCCAGAACAGGCAAAGCTGCGACTCGTCATTTCATGTGACTTTTTGATTCCAAACTTCACCAAACTTTTTCACCACGTCATTTCATGTGACTTTTTGATTCCAAACTTCACCAAACTTTTTCACCAGTTACTATAGATAGAAACTGAGGTGGGTCACATGAAAAATCCATGTTTAGCATTAATCCCAAATATTCGTAAATTGGCAATCGTTATTAACTGGCTCCATTAATTAATTCCCGAATAAACCAAACTGAGGTTCTGCCTCTGAGATTGATCCTAACACTTCTGTCATTACTGACTATCTTTGAATTTAGTTCTTCATCGTCGCTTGATATACCAGGTCTGTGCTTAACTGACTGCTCAACTGACGGCGAACACCTAGGGTGTTACAGCGCCTACCTCGCGGATAGCTGCGCTGCCGCTCCAGCCTCTCCACGCCGCCACGCGTCGACCGTCCTTTTTGCGGACCTCCCCCAGTTTTGAGGCCGAAATCGGGAAACCTAGGCTTCCCCCGGTTTTGAGGCTGAAACTGGGAAACCCGTCCTCAGGCTGAGTTTTGTGGCCCAAACACAGAAACCCGCGCGCCCAGGTTTTGAGGCCCAAACCTGGAAACCGTCCACGCCGAGTTTGGAGGCCCAAACTCGAAAACCGGCCACCCCGATTTTTGAGGCCCAAACTCGGAAACCGTCGAGGGTAGCTTTTAGAGGCTCAGCTAGCGAACCCGTGCCGTAGACGGGATGTGGTTCGCACACCCCGAGTCCCAGCACCGATGCCGAAGCATGTCCAGCCTCCACGCCGGGCACAGTGCATTCGTCATCCTTCTTGGCCTCCTGCCAAGTGTCACGACGCCATCACCTTCCTCCCGACTCGGCCGATGCACCGCACATCCCCATGTCCTCTTGCTTGTCAACGCCACGTGCCATCTACCACAGCTGGTCCTCAGGTCTCCCGGTCCGTCGGTCCAAGCTCCACGTCCGTCCTTCACCGCTCCCGGTCCGTCGGCATGGCACGTCCCTACATGACCTTCACGTCACCTTCGACCACTGCCCGAGCTCCACACCTGCACATCAAACCAGCCAAGAGACACGTTGTCTGTTGATCGATCACTCATCACTCAGGAAGGGAACCACAAGGGCACATATCAACCTTGTGTTCTCAATCTCCCCCTTGATGAGTGCATCGCCAACTCATAGTAACCGTAACCAAAATAGAAAGAAAGCAGAATTGGGTAGAAGGAGATAAACTCACTCGAAATGTCCAAAAGCCAGAGAAAAGGCCGAAGAAGAACAAATCGAGATAAGCGAAGCTTGGTCCCCAAAGACATGGGCAATGGTTCGACACAACCAAGCAAGAGATCGGAGCAACAACTCATCAAGAAGCAAAACTCGATCAAAACAGAGCACATGACTTGGTTCCCAAAGACATGGGCAACGGCTCGACGCAACCAAGTCAGAAACAAGCTAGTCCTCAATAGGAGGCAGAAAGGGCTCAACACCACTAGTTGAAGGCTCTATACCAAATGAAGACTGCAAAAGAAGCAGCTACTGCTAGTCCCTCAAGATAGAGGCACAGAGGCTCAACACAACTAGCAGTAAGCCCGATACCAATCAAGAACCATCAAAATATGATGAAAAACAGCTAGTCCCTCAAGACAGAGGCACAGAGGCTCGACACAACTAGCTGAAACGATCGATATCAAATAAAAGCTGACTCAGAGCAACACAAGCAAGAAGACTCCCCCTTACTCAAGGAACTCCCCCTCAACAAGAGAAGCATAAATTGCAAATTGTCACCACAAAGACACTTCTCCCCCTTGGGGGCAATTTGCAATCAATAAGAGCGGGAAAAGGAGCTCAAAAGAGCAAAACGGAGCTAGGTCATGTCTATCGGAGTCAAACACATGCATATGAGTTAAAAATGCCTGTTAGCAGCTTCAGGTATATACTCGAGAGAGTGAATTAATGCTCTAAAGAGTGCTGATCCGACTACATAACAACACACAAAAGTGCTAGCAAAGGCTCAAACTGATCACCGAATATAAGATATGAATGCATAAGTCAAGTGAGCAGTTTTAAGCCATTCAGAAAGGGGTTTCACCATCAAAATAGCACTGAACATGTATAGACAGGAAGTCAAAAAAGTGCTAAACATGTATACAAGGTGAACTACCCCTAGCAAAGTTCAATCATCATGCTATAGAGTGAAACATGGACTTGTGTTTTCAGATTTTATTGGAGAAATTGCAGCGGTTATTAGCACAAGTTCAAATTCAGCATGTGATTGCAAGAGGTTGAAAGGTTGTCATTGCCTAACTTTTCAACCGTGCTAAGCCTATGCATATGCAATTAGAAGCATAAAGCATCGGTTTCGGTCTTACACTACACGGCTCAAGTTTAACTCAAAGTGCTATGAGAAATAGTCTTGATACCGTGATGTGCTGACAAAGCAATCCCATCTCGATCTTTTCAATTCACTAACACTTGGTTCATTTTAAGCAAGATATGAACAGTCCAAGCAAGTGAAAGACTCAGAACTAGAGACATAGCAACCTAGCATATATGATATAGCTCAAGTGACCTCAACACATCCTACACATGCTAGTTGCCAAACTCAATGGTGAACATATATCAAATTTTAAGTTCATTAAACATGTTCATCATTCTGAAAAATAGCTTAGCTCACAAGATATATCAATGATCAAGAAGAGCCTAAGCTACAAGTATCATCATACATCATCACTACTCAGAGCATAAATTTATTCTAAGGAATATAGACATGAAGCTCGAAAATGCAAGATGTATGCAAGATGAAGTCAGAATCGGAGCCAAAACAAAAACAGAAAGACTCAAAACCCAAAAACAAAAAGAATCAGAAAGTCAGTCTATTATACATCAAAAATGCTTCCCCCATCTAAAAGGGGAAACACACACCAAGCTCACCTCTCAACCTAGCAAAAGTTGAGAGATCCAAAGGCTTGGTGAAAATATCCGCAACCTGGTTATGGGTGTCTACATGCCTAAGATCAATGTCGCCTTTCTCATAGTGATCACGAAGAAAGTGAAAGCGAACATCGATGTGTTTGGTCTTGGAGTGAAGAACAGGGTTCTTTGGTACACTAATAGCAGAAGTGCTATCGCAAAGCAAAGGGACCCGACTGAAATCTAGACCAAAATCACGCAATGTAGCAACCATCCATAAAAGCTGCGAAGCACAAGAAGCAGCGGCAACATACTCGGCTTCTGTAGTAGACTGGGCTACGTTCGACTATTTGCGAGAAGACCACAAAACCAGTGAGGAGCCAAGAAATTGACAAGTCCCAGAAGTAGACTTGCGCTCAAGCCGACAGCCGGCAAAATCCGCATCGAAATAACCACAAAGCGAAAGAGTCGAAGAAGAAGAGTACCAAAGTCCGAACTCAGGAGTGTATCGGAGGTACCTCATGATGCGCTTGACTGCTTGCTTGTGGGAAGTCCGAGGGGACGCCTGAAAACGAGCGCACAGACACACAGAAAACTGTATGTCCGGCCTCGTTGCCGTCAAGTACAGGAGCGAGCCGATCATGCTCCTGTACTCCTTCTGGTCAACAGCCTCTCCGTCCTGGTCTGCGTCCATCGCAGCAGTCGTCGCCATGGGTGTCGTAAGAGGCTTGGCCTCGCCCATGTCAAACTTCTTCAGGATGTCCTTTGTGTACTTGCCTTGATGCACGAACATCCCATCTCGGGTTTGCTTGATTTGCAACCCGAGGAAGAAGGTCAACTCACCCATCATACTCATCTCAAACTCCCTGCTCATAGTATCTGCAAACTTGGCAACAAGTGCATGAGAGGAGCCACCAAAGATGATATCATCCATGTAAATCTGGACTAACAGGGTGTCATTGCCTTGCTTGAGGAGAAACAAAGTTCTATCGACCTGTCCCATTTTAAAACCCTTGGAGAGTAGAAAGGTTTTCAAACGATCATACCACGCTCTTGGGGCTTGTTTCAAACCATACGAAGCTTTTGACAGTTTATAAACATGGTTTGGAAACTTGGGATCCTTGAAACCCGGGGGTTGCCTAACATAAACCTCTTCCTCTATATACCCATTCAAGAAGGCACTCTTGACATCCATCTGGTAAAGCTTAAAACCCTTTGAAGCAGCAAAGGCTAGAAGGATTCTAATGGCTTCTAAATGGGCTATAGGGGCAAAGGTTTCCTCATAGTCTATCCCCTCTTTCTGGCAAAAACCCTGGGCTACTAGCCTAGCCTTGTTCCTCACTACCATCCTATCCTCACCCTCTTTGTTTTTGAAAACCCATTTGGTACCTATAGGGTGGCATTCTGGTGGAGGTGGAACTAGGGTCCAAACTTGGTTTCGCTCAAAGTTTTCTAACTCCTCATGCATGGCATTAACCCAGTTAGAATCAAAAAAAGCATGTCCAACATCTTTGGGCTCGATAGAAGCAATGAATGCAGAATGAGCAAAGTGAGAGATTCCATACGCTCGCGACCGCGTGACTCACTGGTCGATGCCGCCAATCATCTGCTGCGGGGGGTGAACTTGCTGAACGCTTCGGGGCGCTTGCCTCGCCGAAGTAGCCTCCCCCTCGCCAGATGCTGTCGCTCCCTCAGGTGCAGCGGGTGCTCGCTGGAGAGGTGGCTCTAGAGGACCCCAAGAAGAAGATGTCGTGGGATCGGGTCCTCGCGCTGAAGTAGACATCACAGGGTCGACGGGGGCAGCCAGTGGAGTTGGCTCGGGATCACCCCAATCGGCATTTTCCTGCTCCTCCTCCACAAAGATGGTCTCTCCCAGCTCCTGTTCTCCTGCAACATCAAAAGCAGAAGAAACACAAGGCATAGTCTCATCGAATGAGACCTCGCAGGTCTCCACTATCCGGTTAGTTTCAAGGTTAAGAACTCGATAAGCACGCGAATGCGAAGCATAACCAAGAAACACGCCATCAGCAGAGCGAGACTCAAATTTGTCCAAATTGCCTTGCTTTAGGATAAAGCACTTACACCCAAACACCCGAAAATGAGACACCTTGGGAACCCGTCCAAAACGCAACTCATAAGAAGTTTTCTTCATGAAGGCTCGAAGAAAGATGCGATTTGAAACATGGCAAGCAGTGTTGATCGCCTCGGCCCAAAAACGCCTAGGAGTCCTATGCTCATCGAGCATCGTCCTGGCCATCTCAACAAGGGTCCGGTTCTTGCACTCAACAACACCGTTCTGCTGGGGGACATAAGGAGAAGAGAACTGATGCTCGATTCCATTAGAAGAACATAAAGAAGCAAATTGAGAGTTATCAAACTCAGTACCATTATCGCTATGAATAGCTCTAATGGTATCAGGAGGAAACTCAGTTTTCAACTTTAAAATCAGATCATGAGCAAAAGGAAAAACTTCATCCTTACCCTCCATGAAGAACACCCAAGAATATCTCGAAAAATCGTCAATGATCACAAGAACATACCACTTCCCACCCGCTGAGCAGACCTGAGCTGGACCAACTGTGTCCATATGTAAAAGCTCGCCGGGTCGCTTTGTCATCACCTGATTAACAGGTGGGTGAGAAGCAGCAACCATCTTCCCGTGACGACAAGGATGGCAAACAAGGTCCTTCTGAAACTTAAGCTTGGGCAATCCTTGGATTAGGCCAAGTGAGCTAAGTCTTGCAAGCAAGTCAAAACTCAAGTGACCGAGCCTCCTATGCCACTTCCACAAATCAGAAGAAGGACCAGCCATCAAACATCTAGCAGAGCCGAAAGAACGAGAAAAGTCAGCTCTGAAAACATGGCCAAAAGGAACAATCCAACAAACAAGATCTCCCCGAGGGTCTAAAACACGACTCAAACCCTTCTTAAAGCGTACTTCACAATCATCCTCAAGAAGTTGCGAAACAGAAAGCAAATTGTAATGCAAGTTTGAAACCAAAGCAACATCCTTAAGAACAAAGTTCTCATTGAGCCGAATAGCTCCATGAGAAGCAACCTTACCTCTACTATTATCCCCGAAAGTGATGTACTCCTTGTGCATCACGGGGCTAAGGCTGGAGAACCATTCCTTCTTTTCGGTCATGTGGCGCGAACACCCGGAATCCATGAGCCACATGTTCTCCAACCGAAGTTCCTGCATCAATAGAAAGGCAGGAAGTGAGTGTATGGCACAACACTGGGGTTAGTATACTGAGAAGGATACCAGTGTTGTGTCATAGGCCCAGAAAAAGTGTTAGTAGCAGCACCAAGCTGTCCTCGTCCCATGGGTGGATAGCGATCACCACCAACCTGAAAGGGTGGTCCGCTATGGATCGGAAAACCTCCAAACTGACCTACTTGTCCCATTTGAGCAAAGCGATCACCACCATACTGAAAAGGTGGTCCGCTATGGGACTGAGCAGCAAAGCCTCTTACACTCGGCTCACAGTCGTATTGAGGACGACCGGAACCGCGACGGGCACGACCACCACCCCGTGGTCTAGCTGCCTGGGGCCTAGCTACCTGAGAGGGTGCACCTCCAGGTCTAGCGCCCTGCCTCTGAACTCCCCGACCTTGCACACCATGGAGAGGGTGGTGTCTGGCCTGGTTGTTCAGCTCTAGCGTCTCTCTTCATCCGAAAGCAAAACTCAGCTAGGTGACCCTCACGGTGATAGTACTCGCATTCGAACCTTACCACTCTCTTGGGTTGTTGGTTCCTATGGTTGCGAGGGTTGTTCACTCTGGCTGGCTGCTTGCCCTTCGGAAGGGGATCACTAGAGACGTCAGGAAGGGTGTCAAGTGTGTTCCTAAGATGGTTAGGTTTGGGAACCCACACTTGCTAGCGAGGTGGAGACTTGGGAGGTTCATCAAGGATGATGCCATCCTTGGTGATAGGCTTGGGAGGCTCAGGTGGGGTGATTTTGGTGAGCTTAGGGACAGCGGATGGCTTCTCACTCGGGTTCACACCGCTAAACTCACCGATCTTGCCAAAGGTACTAGCGCCCTTCCCACCTGAAGCAAAGCCTACTCCCGAGCAATCAGTTCCCCTCTTGAACTGACTGATCATCATGCCCAACTGCGGCTCACTGCATGACACCCAACTCAGGATGGACCGAAGGTATGTGTTTTCCTCCTCGGTTTGCATCCTGGCATGCCGATAGTTGGCAATCTCAAGCTCCATCCCCACGCATCGCTCACATGGAGCGGACAAGGTGCTAACTGAGCTGGCCTTCACGGCTTCATCAAAATTGGCACTAACTTCTGCCAACTCAGTTCGCAAGCTAGGACAAAGCTTGCACGCACCTAGCAAAGAAGGCCTCGCCTTCACTTCCTCCAGCTCCTTCTTCAGGGAGGGACACTCTTTGCAATCACCCACCAAGTCTAGCCTACTCTTCAGCTCATCATACACCTCAATCAAAGAGGCATACTTGGTTTGCAGGGTGGCAAAGTTTGTCATATGCATCGTGCACTCCTCACACTCCTCCTCATCGACCACCTTCACCTCGGACCTAGCGAACTCAAGCTCCTTAAGCGCTTCTTTCATCATGGCCTTAAACTCACCGCGCTCTTGGAAAACCTGCGTAAGCCTCTTCTCCAGAACACCGACTAGATCCGCAAACCTATCTCGCTCATCAGTGAGACGATCGACAACTGAAGAGTTTGATACCTGAGAGGCGCTGTCGTCGTCGTCGTCGTCGTCGCTGTTGGCGTCATCGGCGTCCTTTGCCTGGCACTTGGAGTCCTCTTCATCCAGGGCCATGGTGCACAAGCCCTTGGAGGAGTGGCCGAGGAAGCAGAGTCCGTTGAAGCATTCTTCTTTCTTGTGCTCGGACCCATCATCGCTGGAGTCACCGTCGGAGGTCTTGCCGTCCCTGATGGTGGCGAGAAAAGCACGCCGACCGGCGTCGAAAGCCTTCTCCATGTCTTCACGGTGATAGACGCCCATCTTCTTCTTCCCGGCCTTGTTCTCTGGCTTGCCCTTGCGCCTGGAGTTGCTGTTCTTGCCGGGGAAGTGCTTGTCGTTCTTGGGGCAGTTCGCCATGAAGTGGTCTAGATCACCACACTTTTAGCAGCCCTCGTGTGCGCCACCACGCCGGTGATTCAGGCGGTTTTTCTGAAACCGCGAGAACCGGGTGATGACGAGGGCGAGCTCGTCGTCTCCAAACGCCTCCATCTGCTCCTCCGTGACTATAAGCAAAGATGACAGAGAAAACAAAGGAGGTGAAGCATCAGCAGAGAAAGTCGATCCACCTGTGCCTGAGACCAAAGCCATGGTATGTGAAGATGGATTCTTCAGCTTGGCCTGAGTCAGGTGATCGATCTCGGTGGACTTGAGCTTGCTGAACAGCTCGTCCACGGTGAGGGTGTCATAGGATGGAGACTCTATGATGGTCGACACCTTCACCTCCCATACCCTCCGATCTAGGGCGTATAGCAACTTGAGAGCCCTCTCATGATCGTCATAGGGCAGGTTAGCCCGATTGGCACGCATCTTGTTCACAATCGTTTGGAAACGAGCGAACATGGCGTCAATCGGCTCTCCCTCCAACTGAACAAAGTTCTCGTACTCGCGCTTGTACGTCTCAAAGAGTCTGGTCTTGACCTGAGCGGTCCCCTCGTGATAGCTCTGAAGCTTCACCCAGATCTCTCGTGTCGTCTCAAGCTCAGAGACACGCTCGAACTCAGGAAGGGAGATGCTGGCCAAAAGAGCGTTACGAGCCTTGGAATTGGCCTCGTGCTGGTCAATCTGGATCTGACCCACACAAGCCGCAAGGACTACGTACTCAGTGTTCTCACATATCTCCCAGACAGAAGATCCGTTGCTGTTGAGATAAGCACGCATCTGAATCTTCCAATAGGGATAGTTCGTTCCATCGAACCAAGGAGCCTTGCCATTCCCTCGATCCATGTCACCCTTAGGATCCGAAACCGATTAATGTAGAGAAGATCCTTAACCGGCTCCAATACCAATTGAAGGACCGGATTAGCGACCAGAGGTGGGGGGGGTGAATGGGAGCCTCAAATTCAACTCGTGAATAGATTGGCCCTTGTCCCAGAAAGTCACCCAAAAAGCAAAGACTCGAAATGACCGGAGAGTTCACGACCTACAAGTAGGTGGATACCCTAGGAGATGTCCTAGTGGTATAGCGGAACCCCCGAAGAAACACCAAAACCAACTGCCAAAGCCTCGGAGCAAAACTGCACAAACAGCAGGATCACGGACTGTCCGGGGTCAGGGTCTCGGACTATCCGCCGTTAAGTCCCGGACTGTCCGCGGCTGGGAGCCGGACTGTCCGCCGGCCAAAACACAAAAACAGAACAGTTCTGCACAAGTCCTGTTCGAGTCCCAGACAGTCCGCGGTATGAACGCCGGACTGACCGCGGTTCTCATGAACAGTAAACCAGAAGCGTCCGATGCTGACCCTGTGCTGCGTCCGATGTGACCTCGGACTGTCCTCGGGTCACTGGCGGACTGTCCGCCAGTCACGAGACTGAGAACAGTATCGCCCTGCGCAGTTCTGAATTGAGCAATTCCCTAGTCCCGGACTGTCCGCCACTGAAGGGGCGGACTGTCCGCGGATGAGCAGAGCGCAGGAAAAACGCTCGGGACTAACTCCAAATCGATCGAAACTTCTCCAAACCAAAAGGGACTTCGATCAAACTCCACCCAGGTGTTCCTCTACGTGATAGGGTGCTAATCCTAAGAAATCATCGCACCAAATCAAGTCAATAGAGAGAAATCTGAGGATCACCGAAAAGGGGGAAGAAAGGAGGAACGAACACAAAATCGACCCGATCTATGGATTCATGAGGTTATAGGAGAAATCCTTTGGTGGAAAGAAAGAGCTCACGACCAAGAACGAATTGATTCAAGTGGAATCAAAAACCATCTCGTGGAGAGGAAGAATGAAGCAAATCTCCGAGAGATGAAAAAACAAAACGTGAAGAACACAGACCACGATTCAATTTCAACCGAAACTCCTCCACACGAGGAGACAATGAGAATACGGTCTCATTTCCTCAAAAGATCCAAATACACAGATGTATGATTCCTGTCTCTGCGGATCGTTTGCAGCGAGGTATGATTAGAACCTAAGCGAGGGCTAGAGAGAGAGAGAGTGCTCAGGAACAAATGACTACAAGGATAAGGAGAGAGGAGGGGTGCCTCTCTTATTTATAGCCTAAAACAATAATCCCCTTACTACCCCTAGATACAATAGCAAAGCGGCCAACCCTAGGGGTATCCCGGTCCAACTCTGCTGATTGCCGATCCGACGGCCATGTGCCCACCTCATCCTTAGCTTCGCCTCGATGCAAGCCTCAGGATGCCGCCACGTGCCGTCCTGTCGACCGCCGTGCCTACCTCGCGGATAGCTGCGCCGTCGCGCCAGCCTCTCCACGCCGCCACGCGTCGACCGTCCTTTTTGCGGACCTCCCCCCGGTTTTGAGACCGAAACCGGGAAACCTGGGCTTCCCCCTGGTTTTGAGGCTGAAACCGGGAAACCCGTCCTCAGGCTGAGTTTTGTGGCCCAAACTCAGAAACCCGCGCGCCCAGGTTTTGAGGCCCAAACCTGGAAACTGTCCACGCCGAGTTTTGAGGCCCAAACTCGGAAACCGGCCACCCCGAGTTTTGAGGCCCAAACTCAGAAACCGTCGAGGGTAGCTTTTAGAGGCTCAGCTACCGAACCCGTGCCGTAGACGGGATGTGGTTCGCACATCCCGAGTCCCAGCACCGATGCCGAAGCATGTCCAGCCTCCACGCCGGGCACAGTGCATTCGCCATCCTTCTCAGCCTCTCGCCAAGTGTCACGACGACATCACCTTCCTCCCGACTCGGCCGATGCACCGCACATCCCCATGTCCTCTTGCTTGTCAACGCCACGTGCCAGCTACCACAGCTGGTCCTCAGGTCTCCCGGTCCGTCGGTCCAAGCTCCACGTCCGTCCTTCACCGCTCCCGGTCCGTCGGCACGGCACGTCCCTACTTGACCTTCACCTCACCTTTGACCACTGCCTGAGCTCTACACCTGCACATCAAACCAGCTAAGAGACACGTTGCCCATTGATCGATCACTCATTACTCAGGAAGGGAACCACAAGGGCACATATCAACCTTGTGTTCTCAATTTTGCAGGACTGGAACTCATTCTAACAAAGCACAAGTTCCCAGTGGTACCTTTGTACATGAGTTATCCAAGCCTTCAATCCAAGAGAAGGAGGAGTTCGAGCCAGAACCCGCAACCTAGGTCCTATCTCTAGCACCCGACTGGACACGAGTTTTCATTGATTACTTCAAAGAACATAAACTGCCAAGCGATAAAACTACAGCAGAGCAAGTCACCAGGCGTAGCAAAAACTATGCTCTAGTCGGGGATAAGTTGTATCGATGCGGAGCTTCATCAGGGGTCCTCCTCAAGTGTATTACACCAGAAGAAGGCAGGGAAATCTTGAATGAAGTCCACTCTAGGTCCTGCGGTAATCACGCAGCTTCAAGGACACTAGTCGGAAAAATCTTCAGGTCAGGATACTACTGGCCCTCAGCTTTAAAAGACGCGGAAGACTTAGTCCGCCGCTGTCAATCATGCCAGTTCTTTGCCAAGCAGCAACACGTACCCGCACATGAACTGATATGCATCCCTCCGTCATGGCCCTTCTCATGTTGGGGACTCAATATGGTGGGTCCTCTCAAGCGCGCCCCAGGCGGATTCGAGTACATCTACGTTGCAATCGACAAATTCACAAATTGGATCGAGTACATGCCCTTGGTCAAATTCAATGTTTCCAAGTCAGTCCAATTCATGCAGAGCATCTTTCACCGCTTTGGAATGCCGCATAGAATCATCACTGATCTTCGGTCCCCCTTTACGGCTATCGAATTCAAGTCATGGGCCAGCGACTATGGAATCAAGATAGACTACGCATCAGTTGCTCACCCTCAGTCCAATGGCCAAGTTGAAAGAGCAAACGCCCTGATTCTCGCCGGATTAAAACCAAGGCTATTTGACCTCCTAAAAGATCACGGCGTAAAGTGGGTGAAGAATTGCCTAAGGTAGTCTGGGGGCTACGAACACAACGAAGTCGGGCAACAGGCCAAACACCTTTCTTCCTAGTATATGGCACTGAAGCAATCCTACCGACTGACTTAATCTGGAACTCTCCACGAACGGAGCAATACAACGAGAGCGAAGCTGATGATACCAGGCGGTTAGAAGTCGACAGCCTTGAAGAAGCCCGACTAACCGCACTTTTTCAGTCAGCAAGATACCTTCAAGGGATGAGGCGCTATTATGGTAAGAACATCCATCACCGCACCTTCCAAGTAGGTGACATGGTGTTGAAGAAAATTCAGAACACCGTTGGACGTCACAAACTCATGAGTCCATGGGAAGGTCCTTATATTGTATCCAAAGTAACAAGACCCGGCTATTAATAAAGAAATTCCATACTTAAGGACTACGCTAGTCACTGAAGATGGATCTCCACTGCCAAATTCATGGAATATTGAGCACTTGAAGAAATTCCATACTTAAGGACTACGCTACAATACTGATTCAGGGCAATTGTATTTATTAGTCGGATATTAATAAAGTTTGAAGTTCATACGACATAAGAACTTTTATCCAGGCTATTTTCTACAGTCTCTGCAATAGCAGGGCTTACCTCCGACTAATATATAATATTACTCGGATAGATTGGTTCAGCGGAAACCATACTTGAGTTACGAGTTACGAGTTTCCAGCTCAATACAACTCATAAGGTAGTACGGCTTAACACCCGGCTATCAGCCTATAGCGAATATGGAATCCACCATAGTGGAGACTAGTTCCTATAAGGTGTAACAAGGTGGGATAGTACTGACCCTGTTACATACATCCTGGACAGAGGTCCACCCACCTTCGCACTCAAGCTGCGATCGTCAAGAGGATATGATTCACCCAGAAGGAACCAATGCTACGGTCCTTCAAGAGGTGCTTGATCATTGTTATCCCTTGAACAAGGGTACTAAGAGTATTACTCGGGCAAGACTAAGTTCTCTACACAATGGTTAGAGAAACGAATTCACACGACCTAAACTAAAGTGCTAGCGAGCACTCGGATAGACTCGTCTAATTAGACGCCTGGTCATACATCCACAACAAATAAACTCAACCCATTGCCAAAGAAATTTGCCGCAATATGGAGTTGGACATATATGCAAGTCACAAGATTCAAAAGTAACCAATATTTTTGATATCTTATAATAATTGTTTTCAGGAGATACAAGCTGCAGAGACTGAGGAGTCTAGACTACTCTACAAGATCTAATATCTGTGAGTACTCCTCCGCGGCGGCTTTCACCTCCTCTTGCATTGCCGCAAGGTCCTCGTCACCCTTGTCCTCTTGAAGGGTCATCAGAGCGGACAGGTCAAAGGACGGTAGATGCAGCCGTAGCGTTGCCATCAGACCCTGCACCACGGAGATCGACATATCTTTGATGTATTGCGCCAGCCGCCCAGGTGCTGCCTTGGCCCGTTCAATCAAAGACTCCTCGACTCCTGCCGGCGCCGGAATCATATTGAGCAGGGGCTCGACAGCATGCTCCAAGGCCATCAGGGAATCCCGCGACTCCTTCATAGACTTCAAAGCCTGTAGAAGGTCCCGGTCAGCACCCTCACGCATCAATTTGGCTTCTTGAAGAGCACTCTGCGCATTAGCAAATACCTCTTCAAGCTCCGCCTGCTTCCGATTGAAGGCGTTCTGCCACCCAGAAGCCAGCTTATTTGCATCTGCATACACAACAGTCAGTTATCATGTCATCCAACTAATATTATGGAGCAGAACGACACAGAAACTCCAAGTATACCTTCAAGCTGCTTTTTTAACTCTTCTTGAGCTCCTTCAACTTCTGTTCCATGGCAGCGGACTTGGATATCAGCCCAACCTCTCGGTCGTTAGCAGCGTCACGCTCCGCTACCACTTCCTTGAGGTTGCCTTGGAGTTCATTAATACGATTATGCAGAACCTGGGTGGCTACCTTATGGCTAATTTGGTCCTGGGCAATATAGTCCCGGAGCTCTTGGTTTTCACGAGACAGCTCCTAGCGGATCCGGGTGACTTGTTCTCTAACCTTGAAGTCAAAGGACTACAATACAATGATATCGTGAGTACTCGGATGACTTTACAGTATAACAAGAAGAGATTGAGACTCTTACCTCAACAAATTGGTGAAGAGCTTCAAAGGGAGCCCTCACCTGGTCCTTCAGTTCCCTCAGCCGAGTAAGGTCCTGGTCATACCCGGCTACGTCAAGAGTAGCTCCTTGGTGCGAGGACTCGGGAGCATCTAAAGATCCTCCCTGCTGACAAACTGAAGCCTCCGCATGTATCTCTGTCAAGACCATGTCCAGGGTAGGTTGGTCCGGCTGTCGTGTACGAAAAAACCAGTCATTCCAAACCCGGTCAAACTCCAATTGAGCGGGAGAACGAAAGATGGAGTACAGCCAACCAACCTGAGGCAATGGAAGAGTATCCGCGTCATGAGCAGCATCGGCCCGACACTTGGACGGAGAAGAGTCAGGCAGCGCATCTACCTGACTGAATGTTGGCGCCACGCTGGAGTCATCCCTGGCCATCGGCTCTGACTCCTCTACCACCTGAGGATCAGGAACGGTTCTTGAGGCTGTTGCACCTGGTTTTGCCTTCCTGCAAGCAAACAAGTATACATGTCAGTATCAGAACACTGTGTACACTCTACAAAGCTGAAAACTTACTTCACGAGCTTCAAAGGCTTTGGTAGTTTCAAGAGCGGCTGAAGCGGGTCTGAAGTCGGAGGTTTCTCAGACACTACGCTGCTTGAAGTCCCTTGCGCCGTCGTAGCATCTGATACAGCGACATATATAAGATAAGAGATTATCAACACTCAAAAGAACTACAAAATACTCGGGTTTTCCCTTACCAGGAGCACCCGGCTTACAATGTTTTTCAGCCAATTCTTGTGATAAAAGAACTTTGCGACAAGCACGGCGATTACCAGTGCGAGCCTTCTTTAGGACGTGTCCTCCGGCTTCTAGTTGAGGAGTCGGCGACCTATTCCGGCTACCCTCGACTTTTGGGTCTATAAGCAGGACATCAGAGTCAGTTGATTCTGTGTCAAGCCAGTCAAGATCTTCGGGCAAGCTCTGTTTGTTAGGTAGGTCCTCACTTCTGACGGGACCTTCCAAAATGATGCCTCCGCCTTCTTCAGTCGCCGGAGGCAGTGGAGGGCAATCATGATTATCTCTCCCCTAGCCCTATAAAACAGAAGGATATCGAGTCAGGTCAGATGGATATCTATTCCGAACCTTGACGACACGACAAATTAAGTACTTACCTGAGGAGGAGGATTAATGGCGGAGAAGGATGTCATCACTGGAGCAAGACGTTCACGGCTCTTAAGCAGCTGATTCACTCTCCAGAGGACTTCGCAGTCTGCCAGTTGCTCGACAGCATGGCAACCCGGGTCGTTCTTACCCAGGTATTCGAACCCAAAGTTGGCTCGCTGTTGAAGCGGGTGGATGCGCCGGGCAACAAAGTCTTGAACGACGGTATATCCGACCAGCCCATTGATTATCAAAGCGTCTATCATAATGAGGAGGGGTTGGATAGCCCCTACTTCTTCACTTGTGAGCTTCTCCTTCCATTCACGGCACTTCTGTGGTGGCCATCCATCATGACGACGAAGAGCTGGGGGTGGGTTACCCATATAGAACCACCCAGCAGCCCAGTCTTTTACCAACTCTAACATCTCAACAGTTATATATTGATTGGCTACTTCCAATCTAACTTGGAGACTAGCCCCTCCGACTACTTCGGTATTAGCATCACTAGGTTAACACTTAAACCAGAAAAAGTAGCGGAAAAGGGTAATAGAGGGACATATCCCAAGAAAAGCCTCATAGAGATGGGCAAAAGATTGCAATATGAAGAACCACATTGGGAGTAATATGGTTTAGAGTCAAACCATAATAATGCAGCAATCCACGGAAGAAATCCGAAGCAGGAAGCCCCAATCCCCGCTCTACGAAGGCTTTAAACATCACGATCTCCGTGGTGTTGGGGGCAAGAGCGCGATGATCAGTGGGTACCCTCCATCCATCCAGTGGTTGCGCCCGCAGCAATCCATGCTACGCCAAGAATGCCAATTCCGCCAGGGTGGTGTCTGGCTTCTTCCACGCCAAGACATCAGTTGGCGGGTTCGGATGCTTAGGCTTTCCGGTGATGGTGATCCTAGCTTTTCTCTTCTCCGCTGCAGACTGCCTCTTGGGACCCATGTTAGTAACGAGAGATTTTCTACGCATTCACTGAGAAATGGCTAAGGGATTTCTAGCTATGAAGGCAATGGCTTGATGAAAGCGTGAGGAAAGCACAAGCCCGGTGGCGGCTTATTATAGATCTGTTTTGATAACCGTTCGGCATTCCTAAACGGCGTCATGGCAACGTCTGTAACCCTAACGGCTGGGAACACGTGTCAGACGACGTCAGAGATAGAGAACAAGAACAGTAAACAGACAAGTTTTCCTTCTGCAAGATACATTTAGTACTCGGGCAACAAGACAGAGGACTCAGAAAAATATTCCAAGTACCCGGATCTTTGTTATTATTACTCGGAATTACAACAGAGATGCATGGAAACATCTTGAGATACAACAACTTTCAACAGAAGTCCAATCAAGGTGTAAAACGCTACTCTAGTGAATTCAAGGTACATAGCCTTGATAGCTATTGCACCAAGGACCGGGTTCAGTGAGACGCAGTAAAGCAGACACAGAACCTTGGGTAGACACTATCTTTTCAGTGCATCCCAAGGTGGGTCTTTGGTACCACCCCAGTACTCAAGGAACTTGGGGAAGACCATCACCCTCGCCGCCCTTTTGACAACCTGTGACTCCGAGGTTATCTACGAGTGGTAGTCACAAGAGTTCTTCTAGGCGCACCTCTGTGTCCCTCTGCTCGCGACCACTTGGAAACCACCCTAACGGATGGTCCTTTCACAAGAGTTCTTCTGGGTACTTCATCTAATCTACAAAAGGAAGTCACCCGAGGGCTCGATCATCTCAGCTACTACTATTACAATACCCATGGAACTAATAAGAAGTTCTACACTCTCGAAAGATATGAGCTCTTTACTTCCCAGGCAGGGTATTTATAGGCGCTTTCTTCTGGGTCTATAGACCAGGTTCATCAACAAGAGTGATTGCTGGACCAATAATTTACTGTGGTGCATGTGAAGCTCGGTATGGGTAACAGAGCTATTTCTCACACGCACTTCAAGACGAAGACGACAAAGTTTGCAGTTGCAAAAAATGACAAACATCATTATTACGCACAGTTGGAACAGTCACCAGTCAATTATTGCTGGACTCAAGGTAATTTTTATTCAGTGGGGGGTGATATGGGATGTTTGTTGAAAACATTTCCCACCTGAAGCTGAGTAATTATTATTCGGACGGTTTAAGCAACAAGTTGGTATCATGGTCCGACTCCTCAAGACCTTAATAGATTACCTGATGACTTCATTTAGAAGACCCCGAGAACCGACTACTATGGTACTCGGAACTCAAGTTCGGGGGCTGCAGGGTATAATCTATAAAGTAAATGTTTTTTCTTATTCAAGATTTACTCGGAAAAGGCTCCAAAGATCCTCAAAGTTATTATAAATAACAAGAGGCTCGGGGGCTACACCCTATGGGTGCACTTTTTGTAAAAAGTGCACACCATGGAATTTCTTTACTCTCGGAGCACTTCAAGATTTCTCAAGACATTACTCAGAGATTCTCAAGAAGAAATTAGAAGATAACGTCATGAAAAAATGATGAAGAGCTCGTGGGCTTGACGGACTAGGATGTCAGAGATGTCATCAGTTGATGATTACTCTGACTAATCCCAGACGGCACGGGAGATCCGAAGACTTGTTACGAAATGTACTTGGTTTAGGACTCTCGTTTGTATCTTAGCCGAGTTGTAAAAGGAAGTCTTGTAATTAGAATAGGACTCCTTTGATGTAACCGGTTAGGACTCAGTCTGTGCTAAGGCTCACCTGGATATATAAGGGGAGCCGAGCGCAGGACCCAGATCATCGAACATTGAATCATAACAATACACAAGGCACACGCCGCACTGGACGTAAGGTATTACGCTATTTAGTGGCCTGAACCAGTATAAATCGTTGTCCCTGTGTACTCGCCGGGTCCTACGAACGCCGATCCCCACCGAACAAATCGTCTGAGATTACTCAAGACGAGTTGCCGGTTATCAAACACCGACAGACAAGCTGAACGGTCTCTGCTTCTTCGCCGACGATGAGGGTTTCTGCACCATGGCTCTTGGTGATGAGGTCGATGGCAGGCTGGAGGACACCCCTCGGAACGACGACGACGATGATGACACCTCCCAGGTATCTCAGACCCCCGACAAGCTTTCTGCTGAGGTCGAGAAACTTACTGCCGCGCTCCTTAGTCAGGATAAGTTGCTTAGGCGTGCTGCTAGAGAGCGCAAGGAGTTTAGGCAGAAGTGGGAGGATACGGTGAAGGAAGTTGAATCTGTCAAGTCCGCCGTAGTTGTTACCGATGAGGAGGAGTGTAAGATGTGCACCACACACATGACTGACCTTCTCACTTTGAGAAGCAAGTATGCTGTGTTGGTAGGAGAGGTGGATGAGCTGAAGGCTAGATCCTCGTTGTTGGGTGCATGCAAGTCCTGTGCGGGCTTGCAATCTGAGTTGGCAGAGAAGAATGCCAAGATTGTGTCTCTTGAAGAGGCCGACTCGGGTAGCACATGTGTGGCTAGATGTGTTCTTTGTGAGGGTTTGGAGATGGAGATTGCGAATGTGAAGCATGACAAGATGCAAACCGAGGAGGAAAACACATACCTTCGGACCATCTTGTCATGGGTGTCCAGTGGTGAGACACAGCTCGGGATGATGATCTCCAAATTCAAGCAAGCTGCTGGAGGTCCAGGTGTAGGTTTTGCTCTGGGTGTTGATGTTTCGTCTTTTGGGAAGATTGGAGACTCGAGTGGTCTTAACCCATGTGAGAAGCCCAACTCCACCACTACTTCCAAGCTTACCAAGATTCCACCCAAAGAGCCTCTCAAGCCTAACACCAAGGATGGGGTCTTTGTTGAACCTCCGAGAGCTCCACCCAAGAAACAATCATGGGCTCCCAAACCAATCCGCCTCAAGAACAAGCGGGACACCATGCCACCCATTCAGGAGGAGCTTATGCCACAGAAGGGCAAAGTGATCCACACCCACCAGCGTGAGTACCAACAACCCCATATGAGAGCGGTGAGGTACCACTGTGAGCATTGTGGGAGAGATGGACACTTGAGTGAGTTTTGCTTTCGGCGCAAGAGAGAGGCGCGCCGCATAAAGGAGATGAACAACACGGACATGTACCATCCTTTCCATGATGTACATGTGCCGAATGTTCAGAGGCATGCTGTTAGGCCTAGAGGTCCAGAACCTCAAGTTCCTAGGCCTAGGCAGCGGAGAGGTCGTGCCCGGCGGGAGCCTGCAGTTGTAGGCTATGGACCCCATGGCGGTGGCTTTGTAGTTGAGCATTTTCCCCCACCGCGTTTTGAGTATCATGATGCACGCTCCTCCCTTAGCGGACCATGTTTTCCTCTATGTGGTGATCGCTCTTACCGTAGGCGTGCTAGGAATATTTTTTCTACTAACCGTTCTTTTGAGCAGCCGGCCCAACACTGGTATTCTCCCTACTTCACTAACCCCAGTGTTGGACCGTATGCTCACCCTATGTCTTTTTATTGATGTAGGTAAAACGATTGGAGAACGTTTGGTTGGTGGATTCCGGTTGCTCGAGGCACATGACCGGAAACGCCAAGTGGTTCTCCAGTCTTAGTCCGGTCGCCGGAAAGGAGTTTATCACCTTCGGCGACAATAGCAAAGGTAAAGTGTTGTCTCGTGGGTCGGTGCGAGTTAATGAGCACTTTGTGTTGCGCGTTGTTGCTCTTGTTTCTATCTTGCATTTTAACCTTCTTTCTGTTTTGCAACTCTTTGATGACGACTATGAGATTCGTTTTAAACCGAATCTCAGTCGTATTTTGGATCCTCAGGGCAATCTTGTGTGTTTGATTTCGCCCTTTGGAAAAGTCTTTCGTGCGAATTTCTCGGAGTCTTTTGGCATTTCTCGTTGTCTTGTGGCTGGACCTTCCTCCTCTGATATTTGGAAGTGGCATAGGAGAGTTGGACATTTGAGCTTTGACTTGCTTGCAAGGCTTAGCTCACTTGGCCTAATCCGAGGATTGCCCAAGTTATCCATGGAGAAGGATCTTGTTTGCCACTCTTGTATACATGGGAAGATGGTTGCCGCTCCCCACCATCCAGTGACATAGGTCATGACTAAGCGCCCTAGAGAGCTTTTGCACATGGACCTTGTTGGTCCGGCTCGGGTGAGCTCGTTTGGGGGGAAGTGGTATGTGCTTGTTGTTGTTGACGACTTTTCGAGATATTCGTGGGTCTTCTTTTTAGCTGAGAAGACTGAGACTTTCTCCTTTGCCCGCAATCTGATTTTGCGTCTTCAGAACGAGTTCCCTTTGAACTCGATGCGAGCTATTAGGAGTGATAATGGTTCCGAATTCAAAAATTCAGATTTTGAGAAGTTTTGTAACTCTTTGGGTTTAGAGCATCAGTTTTCTTCCCCCTACACACCGCCACAAAATGGTGTTGTAGAGAGGAAAAATCGGACCCTTGTAGAGATGGCCAGGACGATGCTCGATGAGCATAGGACTCCTAGGCGATATTGGGCCGAAGCTATGAGCACTGCATGCTACATTTCCAATCGCATTTTTCTCCGAGCTTTCTTGAAAAAGACTTCTTATGAGTTGCGTTTTGGGAAACTGCCCAAGGTGAGTTATTTTAGAGTCTTTGGTTGCCACTGTTTCATACTTAAGAAAGGCAACCTGGACAAATTTGAGTCTCGTTCTTCTGACGGTGTGTTTTTGGGTTATGGCACTAATACTCGCGCTTATCGTGTACTTAACCTTGACACTAACCGAGTCATGGAGACATCAGATGTCACCTTCGACGAGACCATGGTTTGTCCTTCTTCTCGTTTTGAGCGTGCAGGTGATCATGAGGTTGGCGAGCCTCTTTTTGATGATGAGGTAGAGGGTGCTGAAGGTATGGATGATCCAGCACCCCCTCCACCCACTGTGCCACAAGGAGCGGCTTCTACTATAACTCACAGCCCCGACACCTCTTCATCTTGGGGGCCGTGGGATACGCCACCTCGAGCGGTACCCTTTGTACCCGAGGAGGCACCAGCTGCTGTTGAGGGGGACGCTACATCAGCTCGGGAGGCGCCACGACACATCCAGCGCCAACACCCGCCTCAGCAGATGATCGGCAGCATCGGCGAACGTGTCACTCGGTCAAGGTCACAACAAATCTCTCACTTTGCTCATTCTGCATTTGTTGCTGATTTTGAACCCCAAGATGTTGGACACGCTTTATCTGATCCGGATTGGGTCAATGCCATGCATGAGGAGTTGGAAAATTTTGAAAGAAATCGACTTTGGGTTCTTGTTTCTCTTCCACCTGAGTGTCACCCTATTGGGACAAAATGAGTTTTCAACAACAAACAAGGAGAGGATGGCCATGTTGTGAGAAACAAGGCCAGACTAGTAGCCCAGGGGTATAATCAGAAGAAGGGGATAGACTATGAGGAGACTTTTGCTCCTGTAGCTCGTTTGGAGGCAATTAGGATACTCTTGGCTTTTGCTGCATCCAAAGGGTTTAAACTTTTTCAAATGGATGTCAAGAGTGCCTTCTTAAACGGCTACATATAAGAGGAAGTATATGTGAGACAACCCCCCGGTTTCGAAAATCCCAAGTTTCCAAACCATGTTTTTAAACATCACAAGCTTTATATGGTTTGAAACAAGCCCCTAGAGCCTGGTATGATAGGTTGAAAACCTTTTTGCTTGCTAAGGGTTTTAAAATGGGATGTGTGGATAAAACGCTTTTTCTCCTCAAGCAAGGCACTGATACTCTCTTGGTCCAGATTTATGTGGATGATATCATTTTTGGTGGTTCTTCTCACGCTTTGGTTGCCAAGTTTGCAGACACTATGAGCAGGGAGTTTGAGATGAGCATGATGGGCGAGTTGACGTTTTTCCTCGGGTTGCAAATCAAGCAATCCCGAGAGGGGACGTTTGTGCACCAGGGTAAGTACACCAAGGACATCCTGAAGAAGTTCGACATGGGTGAGGCCAAGCCTCTTCCAACACCCATGCCGACCACGGCGGCCCTGGATGCGGATGTGGATGGAGAAGCTGTGGACCAGAAGGAGTACCGGAGTATGATAGGGTCGCTGCTGTACCTGACGGCGACACGCCCGGACATTCAGTTCGCGGTGTGTCTGTGCGCGCGATTTCAGTCATCACCGCGCACTTCTCATCGTCAGGCGGTCAAGCGCATTATGAGGTACTTATGCTTCACTCCAGAATTTGGGATTTGGTATTCTGCTTCCTCCACCCTCTCCCTTTGTGGTTATTCTGATGCCGATTTTGCTGGTTGCCGTATTGATCGCAAGTCCACTTCTGGGACTTGCCAGTTTATTGGTTCTTCTCTTGTATCGTGGTCTTCTCGCAAGCATTCTAGTGTCGCCCAGTCTACCATAGAGGCTGAGTATGTTGCTGCGGCTAGCTGCTGTTCCCAGTTGCTTTGGATGACGGCCACATTGCATGATTTTGGTCTGAGCTTTTCTCGCGTTCCTTTGCTTTGTGACAGTACGAGTGCTATTAGCGTTGCTAAGAACCCCGTGCTGCACTCTAAAACCAAACACATTGATGTGCGCTTTCATTTTCTGCGAGACCACTATGATAAGGGTGATATTGACCTTCGCCATGTCGATACTCATCATCAGTTGGCTGATATTTTCACCAAGCCTTTGGACCAATTGACTTTTGCTAGGTTGAGAGGTGAGCTTGGTGTGTGTTTCCCCTTTTAGATGGGGGAAACATTTTGGATCTTGTATCATAGACTAACTATTTTCTTGTTTGCTTCGTTTTTCTTTTGCATTTCAGCATACGCTTTTACATTCTGAGCTTCATGTATATAATGTTTAGAATGTAATTATGCTCTGTTTAGTATGCTCCGATGCTATATGTTGATGCTTGTAGCTTATGCTCTTTCGGATCACTAATAAATGTTGTGAGCTGAGCTATTTTTGAATGGTGAACCTGCTTAACAAACATAAAACTTGAAAATGTTCACCATTGAGATATGCAACTAGAATGTGTAGGATGTGTTGAATTCACTCGTGCTTTTCATATATGCTAGGTTGCTATGTCTCTAGTTCTGAGTCACTCACTTGCTTGGTATGTTCATACTCTGTTTAAAATCTGAACCAAGTTTTCAGTGAATTGAAAAGATCGAGATGTGATTGCTTGTCAACACATCACGATATCGAGATTGTTTCTCATTGCACTTTGAGTTAAACTTGAGTCGTGTAGTGTATGACCGAAATCGATGCTTTAAGCTTCTGATTGCATATGCATAGGCTTCGCTCAGTCGAAAAGTTAGGCAATGACAAGTTTTCAACCTCTCGCAATCACATGCTAAGTTTTGAACTTGTGTAATATCACCGCTGCAACTCCGATTAAAATTCAATTCACAAGTTTATGCTTCATTCTATACCATGATGGTTGAACTTTGCTAGGGGTAGTTCATCTTGTATACATGTTTAGCACTTGCTTGTTTTCCTGTCTATACATGTGTAGTGCTATTTTGATGGTGAATACCTTTTTGGCTAAAAACTGCTCACATTGCTCATATGTTCATATTTCATATTTGGTGATCAGTTTGAGCCTTCGCTAGATTGTACACTTTTCAGTGAGTCGTTGGAGCTATACCTTGTGGAGCATTTTGGCATTCTATCGACTATATTCCTGAAGCTGCTAACTTGAATTGTGACTCATATGCATTTTGGAAGGGGGAGAACTTCTCTTGTTGGCACAATTGATGGTGCATTTTCCCAGGGGGAGACCTTGCTTGATTCCTTGTTGATGCATTTTTCACTTGATGGTGAATTTCTAAGGGGGAGAATTTTTACTCGATGGTGCATTCTTTGCTTGATGGTGCATTTTCAACTAAGGGGGAGACATTTGACAAATCATGAGTGCCCTCCTGTGTTCAACTAAGGGGGAGAAAAAATTTCAAATCTTGTGCTTTCCGAGTTGAACCAAGGGGGAGTTTTTCCTGGTTGTATGCACTATTTGAGGGGGAGTCTTGCTTCTTGATGACCGTAAGGTTTTGGTATCGAGCTTTCTTGCTAGTTGTGTTGAGCCTCTGTGCCTCTATCTTGAGGGACTAGCATTTTGCTTCAATTTTCCATTTGGTTTTTGCTAGCATTGTTGAGCCTGTTCTACCTCTTCTTGAGGGCTAGCTTTGCTTTGCTTGGTTGCGTCGAGCCGTTGCCCATGTATTTGGGAACCAAGTTGTCTTGCTCTTTCCACTTGACCTTCTTCGGCTTTGCTATGCTTTTGGGTCATTTGGTGGAGTTCTCTCTTTCTTCCCTTCTTCCTCTAATTCATTATGATTTGTGTTGGTAGTTGACAATGCACTCATCAAGGGGGAGATTGCGGATACATGGGTGTATGCCGAGTCTCTGAGTGATGAGTAATTGTCAACTGGGATAATGCGTATGTTCTTTGGCTTGTGTTGTACAGGTGTCGAGCACGGATACAGTGATTAGAGGCAAGGTGAAGGTCAAGTAGAGATGTGCCGTGCCGATGGACCGAGAGTGGGGAAGGGAGGACGTGAGGCTTGGACTGAGGGACCGGTGGCCCGAGGATCAGCTGTGGTGGCTGACAGCCTGAGACAGCGACGAGGGAAGACTTGCGGGCACGGTGTTGCTTGGCTCGAGGACCTGGGGACACGTGTCGATGGACGGGGTGCACGGGCGGTGCATCCCCTCTATGGCTCGGTTTGGTGGTTGAGCCACAGAAAAACCACCGAGTGGACGGTTTACAGGTTTGGGCTTCAAAACCTGGGTGCAGCCGGTTTTCGAGTTTGGGCCACAAAACTCGGGCTGAGGACGGTTTTCAGGTTTGGGCCTCAAAACCTGGGTGCTGCAGGTTTCTGAGTTTGGGCCACAAAACTCAGGCGATGGCCGGCTGGTTTCCCGGTTTGGCCCTCAAAACCGGGGGCGAAGTCTGGGAAAAGGACAAGCATAGCGGTGGCGGCACATGGCGGCAATCGGTGAGGTTGCGTCGAGGCAACGCTACTAGTTGTGCGGGCGTGGCCGTCGGATCACCAGCTATCTCGAGTTGGTCCAGAATAACCCTAGGGTTTAGCTGGCTCGCTCTGTAATTAGAGAGGGGTAGAGTAGGAATTAGAATTAGGATAAGTAGAGGGAGACACCCTCCTCCCATTTTAGCTCAGTCATTTGCTCTTGGCTTCTAGGGTTTCTTGCTCTCCCAATCCCCTGCTGTAGCTACTGAGATCCGCAGAGAATCATACCTCTGTGTACTGGAGATTTTGAGGAAGTGAGACCGTAATCTCGCTGTTGTAGCGTGTGGTAGCCACATGGTTGCAAATTCGTGGTTGTGATTCGCGTTTTGTTCGAGTTCTTCGCGGGTTGCTTTTCTCCACGATTTTCCTGTTGATCAATCTCTTTGTTCGTTGCGTCTTTTACGATTTCGTTTGAACAGAGATGTCCTAGATCGTGAGGCACTTCTTTCCACTGAAGGAAAATTCACCTCTAACCTCACGAGCTAGTGCTCGTGAAATTTTGAGGAAGTGAGACCGTAATCTCACTGTTGTAGCGTGTGGTAGCCACACGGTTGCAAATTCGTGGTTGTGATTTGCGTTTTGCTCTTGTTCTTCGCGGATTACTTTTCTTCACGATTTTCCCGTCGATCGATCTCTTTGCTTGGTGCGGTTTTTGAAAATCTATTTAAACCAAGATGTTCTAGATCGTGAGGCACTTCTTTCCCCGAAGGATTTCGTCTCTAACCTCACGAGCTAGTAGATCGGCTGATTTTCGTTTCGGGTCAAGTTTTTCTCTCTTCACCCGAATTTCTTCGATTCATCGATTTGGAGATAGGTTCAAGCCATGATCTCTTAGAGATAGCTCACTATCCTCTTTGTGACTCCTCTCACCAAGTTTCATCCCTAGTGGATTTGTTTTGGGTGAGATTGAATTGATTCGGTGAACGAACAGAGCAGTTTTGGGGTGACCAGGCACATGCATCGGGGCAACCGGACGCTGGCTTGGTGAGTCCGGTCATTGAATGCTCGCTGTGTTCTTTGTTTTGTTTTGACCGGATGCTCGGCCTGTAGTTGACCGGATGCGCCGCTTTCACTGTTCACAGTGAGTTTGCAAACCGACCGAACGCACTGTTCCACAGAGTCCGGTCCAACACAGTAAGGTCCCAAAACAGTTTTTGTCTGACCGGACGTGTCCGGTGCTTGTTGACCGGACGCACCAGTGAGTCCGGTCAGCAGAGCTTCACACTGTTTCGTTCGCGGTTCGTTCGTTCATTAACGGATTTGGTTTCCGTCTTTTGCGTTGGGCTTCTAGGGTTGTGAAGTTGTCTCGCTGTGCTTCTCGGAAGCATCCACCCTACATCTAGGGTCGTGGACACTTGCAAGCTCTAGGGTTTGCTTTCGGGGTTGATTTTGGGACAGTGGTAACATGTTTCCGAAAGGAAAATTTGAAGCTCCCATTCACCGCCCCCCTCTGGATGCTTTCTGTTTGCACTTTCGGTCCTTCAACATGATCCAATGTGATGCACCTCATGATATGCACCCAAAACTTTGACAAGTCTCCAAATTCCCCGTAGCCAATTTGGCTACTCACTTCCCTTTCGGGATCCAAACCTTTTTGGTGCTCTTCATGGTTGAGATAATGTCCTTAGGCACCCAAATGTGTTTGGCCCCATTGTTGGCTTGCTTGTTTACCTTGATGGCCACCACCTTGTCATTCTTCTTCTTCAAAAGATAAGGTGTGGAGGCCTTCTTGTTCACCTTGTTGGTGTAGGTGTTGGAGAGCTTGCTTGTTTGCTTTTTCCTATCTTTCTTATTTTTCTCTCCCCCATGCTTCACCTTGCACTCATAGGACTTGTGGCCTTCCTTGTGGCAAACATAACAAACCACAGTTTGCTCCTCATCAAGGTTCTTCACTCCCTTGATGGTGTTATCTTGATGAGTTCGGGTTTGCTTTGTCTTGCCTTTTGCTTCAGTCAAGTCCATGGTGAGGCGGGCCACATCTTGTCTTAGTATCTCATTTTCCATTGCAACTTCTTGTGTACATGTTTCTACAATCACATTTTCAACACAAGCTTGTTTGCACATGGGTGAGTCTAAATCAAGTAAATCAAAGCAAGAAGTAGAGGCATCCTTTTTGGCATATCAAAGATTGATTTTTCAATTTTAGGTGCCTCGGTGGGGTTTGCTCCGATGGCTTCTAGATTAGCAACTTTATTAGTTAGCTCATCACAATGTTTGCACATGATTTCCATTTTAGCAAGCAAACTTTTGTTAGCATCTTGTGTGCTAGCTAACATTGCTTTTAGTTTTTCATTTTTCTTAACAAGTTGCTCATAACTATTTGTGGTATCACTTATGCTTGCACTAGCTTCTAGTTTTTCAATTTTACTAGATAGATCAACACTGAGATTAGCAAAAGTTTCATTTTGATCAACCAAAGTGTTATATGCTTGTTGAGAACTATCTAGTTTTTCTTTCAAGGCATTTATTTTCTTTTGTTAACTAGTGCAAGCCTTAGCGTAGTTGAGATTATCTAGCACAAGTTGATCATAAGAAGGTAACTCATCATCACTATCACTTTCACTAGAGATAGAATTCGTGTTACCTCGTGCCATAAGGCACATATGTGAGGAGCTTGATGATGAGTGCTTGCGGCCACGCCTCTTGTGTTGGGTTTCATCTTCACTATAATCATCCCATGTCTTCATGGTTTTGAGGGCTTTGGCCTTGCATCCCTTCTTTTTCTTGTCCTTGGGTGTGGGCTTTTGCTTTGGACAATCTTCCACATAGTGCCCTCACTTGCCAGATCCATAATATCCATTTTTCCTTTGCTCTCTTCTTTGATTGGTGAAGAGGCAATCTTCAATTGTGATGGGCACACCCTTGACATTGAGCTTGCGGATCATCCTCTTCACTCCTTCCACTAGCTTGATTGTTTCTTCTTCATCTATGGAGGAGTTGGATGAGGTGGAGGCTCGATAATCATCACTTGATTCTTCTTCATCATCATCCTCTTCTTCTTCCTCATCTTCACTTGAGGAGCTTGAGCTTGAGCTTGCCTGAATTTGCTTCTTGCCTTTCAGCTTCTTGTGCTCATCACATGTGAGAGCTATGCTTTTGCTTGATGAGGTGGCTTCTTCTTGACCCATCTTGTGTGACATCTCAAATGCCACTAATTTGCCAATGACAATGGTCGGGGTCATGGTGATCAAGTATTCCATGTTGTGGAGGATGGCGATGATGGTTGCATACTTGTTCTTTGTAGCATGGAGATGATCTTTCTCACAATATCCGCATCACCTAGCTTTGTAATTCCAATAGAATTGAGCTCATTGATAATTAGATTCAAATGAGAATACATATCATGAACAAGCACATTTTCATTCATTTTAAAAGAATCATAACTAGATTTAGCTAGGTGATGTTTTTGCTCTCGAACATTACTTGTGCCATCATGGAGCTCATGGAGTATTAGCCAAATTTCATGAGATGTTTGTAAAGTAAAAACTTGATTAAAAACATCCATGCTAAAAGATTCAAATAAGCAATTTTTAGCTCTAGCATTAAAATGAACCTCTTTTTCATCACCCGCAGTAGGCTTCTCGGGATTCTTAAGGGGTTTCATCCTGTCGCGGGTGACTCTCAAAACACCTAGATAAACTGCTTCTAGGTAGCAAGCCATTCTAGCACTATAGAAGGGAAAGTTTGTGCCATCAAAGTGCAGAGGCCTAGAGGTATCCATCCCAACCACTCTCAATAACATTGGCTCAACGACGGTGAAGCCAAGGTTCCAAAAATGAGCCAACCGGCTCTAATACAAATTGAAAGGGCCGAGACTCCTAAGAGGGGGGGGTGAATTAGGCAACTAAAAACTTCTACTCTATACTATGGCCTCTAAAAACCACCTAATCAAAACCTATGCAACAAAGTAAACAATCTAAAGTGCAACAAAGGTTTTGCTAGGTGTGTTGTTAGCTCTACCACAAAAAGAGCTATGCAACCTAGGTTCCAAACCTATCAACTAAGCTAGGAAAGGTAAATCACACAACCAAGGTAGCAATGTAAATGCGGAAGCTAAAGAGTGTGGTAGAGATGCAAACTCCCATCGACGACTCCGACATTTTTACTGAGGTATCGAGAAGCGTGCAAGCTTGCCCCTAGTCCTCATTGGAGCCCCTCGCAAGGAATCGCTCGCAAGGGCCAAGCTCCCGGTCGGGTAACTCCGTGTAGAGCTTCGGGCCTTCCCCACACGCAAGTGGGTCTCCGGTTAAGCCACTCATGGCAAAGCCTCTCCCGGATGCTCCCCGCCGTCTTCACTATCAGGCTTCCGGCCAAACCACCGTGGGCCTTGTTCCCTTCGGTACATGGTGGCGGCCACACCACAAACTCGGTTGGTGTGGTCTCGCAAGACTACAAGCCCCTCCGATGTACAACAATGGTCCGCGCAAGCACCAGTAGGTAAGAGGCATGCAAACCTCACTAAACACTAGGTATAACACCAAAAGCAAGCGCATGCAGTGGTCTAACTAGCCTAAGCACTTCACAAAGCACCTACACTAATCACCTAGTATATCACTAAGCACATTGGTGGCTAGAGCAACTAAATTTGTGTCTATGCACTTGATACACTTCCTTGAGCTCCAACAATATATTTTTGGCCAGCCATGGGGGTATTTATAAAGCCCCAAGCAAATAAAGCCGTTGGACACCAAAGATGGACTTTTCTGCGAAGCATAGGACGCTCCTGTCAGGAGCATCGAACGCGTGTCCGATGTAACTTTAACGGCTAGTTACTAACCTGACACTGAGTCACATCGGACTCTGACAGCGTCCGATGTCTTCAGAGCCTCTTTGGAACCTCTGTGCATAGGCATCGGACGCAGGGGTCCTGTAGTGTCTGATGTCCACTGGTGCGTCCGATGTACGTTGTACAATACTGCACAGTGTTGTCATTGCATCCGATGAGCTTGGTCTCAGCATCCGATGCTTCTTCTGGCGCTGACTTGAGCTAGGGTTTGCCATCGATGCATCCGACGCCTGCGAAGCCAGCATCCGATGCAGCGTCTGATGTCCCATTTGCTTTATTTCATCATGTTTTCTTGTGCTATTTTGGTTTCAGTCTTGTGCCTTGGACTTTGTTTGATCTTGATTGTTTTCTACTAAGCTTCAAATGTCTTGCTTGAGGTGTTGATCATCGTATCACCACGTTACCTTCGTCCAAGTCACATTTGCACCCTATTGAACAAACACTTGCAAACACATTAGTCCAATTTGGTTATGTTGTTAATCAAACACCAAAATCCAAAGTTAAATGGGTCGGGGTCCATTTTCCTTACACTTGTGTCAATAGAAGCACCACCACAACAACGAAGGTCAGCAACAATCCATGAGTCATGTGGTGATTTGTTATTGTTAGACAATGACGAACCGGCGACATTTGCAGAAGCAATGATGGACCTAGACTTTGAGAAATTGCAGAGTGCCATGAGATCCGAGATAGATCCCATGGGAGACAATCAAGTTTGGAAATTGATTGACCTGCCTGATGGGGATAAACCTATGGAGTGCAAATGGAACTATAAAAAGAAAAAGGATATAGATTGAAATGTTCACATCTATAAAGCTCGACTTGTTGCAAAGGGGTTTTGGCATGTTCAAGGAATTGACTATGATGACACAGTCTCGCCAGTAGCGATGCTTAAATCTATCTGGATCATTCTAGTAATATGTAACAAAACCTCCTAATAATGTGGCCCACCTACAACTGTCATGTGCCCAACATCCTCTGACTGCCATGTAGGTGTGCCACAAGACTGGAATTATCTGTTGGATACTGTCGAAGTATCCATTGGGCAGAGGAATCATCCGAGTACAGTCATTACAACATATCACATTTCATACAAAATACCAGATCGGAGATTTCAGTGAAAGTCTTACATAAACATAGTATCACAAACCGGTGTCCATTATTACAAAGATAGGTGATAGAGAATTCAAGTTTCGATAGTAGTAGAGAAGCTGGAAATAAGTCTAATAACATAACCATAATAAACGACCCTGCCCAAGGGTGACATTACTTATCCTCATCAACCGGAAATATAGTCATGTAGCAAGGCCCGAAGCACACCTGTTCAGTGGTCTCACCTGCAACACTGGGTCAAAGAACCCTGAGTACAAGAGTACTCAACAACACTTACCCGACAAATAAAATGGGGAGAAGACTCAGAAATGCAGGTTGAGGGAGATCAAGCTAAGGCTTTAGCAAGAATCAATAATTTTCCATTTTGCATAAAAGCTCCTACTACTAAGTGGTTGTCTCATGTTTTTATCCTAACAATTACTAATTCAATAAACATACAATTCATGACCCACCCATTAATCCTCCAATGTTCCATTATTAAACTACGCTGAGGGGGCGAGGACGAGTCTTCTTTTTCTCATGGAGCAAACGACGATTCGAATCGCTTGATCTACCCAGCTAGGGCTTCCTTATCACACGACATATGCAAGACCAAACTTGCATATATCAACCTTCTCGTGGATCCACTCATACCGGACCGGAGCCGCGCCACCTGGAAGTACAGTACACCACTGCCCTACAACGACCTTGATGAGTAACGTCCATCCACAGTTTCGAGCAGGGTGGGTACACGCTACTCCCGCCATCTCTCCACTCCCAGTGCGCGGGTGTGCCGTTCCAGTAAGGGCATAGCCACAGTAGGGCTTACCGTAGCATGTGACCAGTACTAACAAATAGTTCTCGATCCAACGGGCCAACAGCGGACGGGCCCTAGGCGACACAGGCAGAAACAATACACCAGGACTCCAATTGTGCAAGTTACCCGCCCGGTCTTATTTTTATTACACCATCCCTTACCGAGGGATAGGTTCCCAACAACAGTATCTCTCTTTTCAAAACCTACTCTATTGAGCAAGGCTAAGCTGTCTAAGCATTTGTAAACGACACAATGACAAGGATGGTATATGAAATAATCAAGGTAGTCAATGCATCAAATAGGTAACAATCAACTCCTAAACTTAATGCATCGGATTAATAGTAAATTGTAATAATATTGTAAATTGCAAGGTAGGGGAAAATGCACCGGGGCTTGCCTTGTGGTTCTTCCTTGGGTTTGTCCCCACAAATGTCGATACCAACTTCGTAGAACACCGGTGCTTCTCCTGCTGCAATCTCTGGCTGATCCTTACTAACTTCGGTCTCTATACACAATACAACGAACGAATATATATGTGATACTTATAATGCATGTATGAATGAATGATTATGATGCTGAACAATTATCAGTAGAAGGGTACAGTAAACAAACAACAATCTCATATGACTTCCAGAATAGCATCAAAACTGGAAACAAAGTCGATCATAAGCAACAGATCAGAACAGATTTATACACCAACATGTTTCACACATAACTAGAGCTATAGATCATCAAAATGGGTGGTTTAACACAATATGGAAAGCTTAACAAATTATCTATAACTTTACTATAATACATTTGAGCTGATTCTAGGGTCCAGTGGACCAAACATTTCATTTGGCTAAATCTGTCCAGATTCTGGACAGATTCATACACCTCTGTTCCACAGACCATATCTGGAGTTCAAGTTCACTAAAAATCATGATCCATACCACTCTGGAAAGCTTATAAAATCCTCTACGACTTTCTTATAATATACCTGAGGTGATTCACAAGTTAAATACAGTTAACAGTTCATGTTTTCAAAACTGTCCAGATTTTGAGACAGTTCAGCTAACCAGAGTAAACAAAGCATATCTCCCAACTTGCCAGGCCAAAAATTATGATATTTTAGGATCAGCTAGATATACAAAAGTGCTACAACATTGTTATACATCATTTAAACAGAAAACCTTGTTATCATGGTGATATCATGTTTCCACCAAAACTGGTCCAGAAACCAAAATAGTTTAGCAAAGGCAAGTTTTAGCTAATAACTTGACCAGTAATGGTCATGTGCTTATCCAGTTTGTGAACATTCAGTAAAGATCCATCAAGAGTAAAAATGTAACTCCATATCCCCATGATTTTCAGTCACCAGCCATATAGCAATTTGTTATAAACATGTATTTAAATAACTTGCTTGTTATATTTATGAAATTAAAATTAGACCAAATGGTACCCTGAAGGACCGAAAGTGTTACACAAAGGCGACCAGAGGGGGTTGAATGGGAGCTTTAAATTTATTTTCAGAAACTTATCACCACTGTTCCAAGAATCAACCCCAAAGAGCAAACCTAGAGCTTGATAGTGTCCACAACCCTAGATGTAGGGTGGATGCTTCCAAGAAGCACAGCGGGACACTACACAACTCTAGAAGCCTAACACAAAAGGTGGAAACAAAAACCAACAACAGACGAATGAACTACGGACAAAAGCGCACTGTTTAGTACTGACCGGACTCAGTGCTGCGTCTGGTCAACATTGATTAGACACGTCCGGTCCGACAAAATCTGTTCTGGACCCTTACTTTGTTGGACCGGACTCACAGTGAAGAAGTGTCCGGTCACAACACCTGTGAGTCCGGTCTACACGGAAGAGGCAATAAACGGTGCTTTCTGTGTGTCCGGTCACACGAGGCCCTAGCGTCCGGTCAACTCTGGGAAAAATTGAACAACCGAACCTTCAACGACCGGACTCACTCTTGAGCATCCGGTCAGCCCGACTCCAGAGTCTGGTCACCACGACGCAGTGCAGTTCATCCACCGATTCGACTCGATCTCACCCAAAACGAATCCTCTAAGGATCAAACTTGGTGAGAGGAGTCACAAGGAAGATAGTGAGGTACTCCTAAGAGATCATGGCTCGAACCTATCTCCAAATCGATGAATCAAAGAAATTCGGGGAATGGGAGGAGAGAAAACGATCCCACGAAGAAATTGCCCAATCTGATGGCTCAAGAAGTTAGAGAGCAATTCCTTCGGTCCAAAGATTGCAAATACATTCGTGAACAAAGTGGTTCAAGCGGAATCGCAAACCTACTCACGGAGAGAAAGAACAAGGCAAATCTCCGTGAGAGTAAAAAACGAAAACGCGAAGAACACATAAGCAAGAACGCGGTTCGATCTCAATTTCCAGCTCAAACTTCTCCACACGAGGAGACAACGGGAATTCGGTCCCGTTTCCGCAAAATCCAAATACATAGAGGCATGATTCACCGTTTCTGCAGATCTCAGTAGCTACAGTAGGGATGTGGGAGAGCAGAAAACCCTAGAATGAAAAGAGCAATGGCTGAGCTAATTTGGAGGGAATCACGATTTCTGTAGAGCACAGAGTCAGGAATCCAACGCAAAAAGCGGATCTTAAATCGGACAACGAATGAACAAACTTGTAACACCCCTAGTGTTAAGCAACCTTAAATGCATAACTTGACATCTCATGAGCATAAGCATCATCATCATCCCATGTTGCATTTTGTTTGTTAAGTGTCATTTCATGTGTTGGCTTGCAATGTTATGCTTGGTGTGATGCTTGTTTGACTTGCTTTTGGAGTGTGTGAGTCTCCTTAGTAGTTGAACCTTGTTGAGGAGTCAGTTTGAAGCTAGGTTTGTGTTGGTCTTTTTGGCTAACCAAGTCTTTAACCCTAATTGCCTTAGTAGAGCCCTAGGAGTCCTTTTGTTTGACTAACTAAGACCTCCTTGATAGAAGCTTTGAAAGGCTATGGGCCCTTAACCAAAAGTGTGTAGAATTTAGAGTAGAACAAAAAGTGTTTATGGGCCAACTCATGAAAATGAGTTTAACAAGGTGTTTCAGGATCCACAAGGCACAAATGGGGGAGATTAGACTTCGAAAATTCTCCTAAGTCCTAACTGACCAAAACAGTTTCGCCTGGTGATCTTTGGAGCTTTTTCGAGAGCAATCCAGGCCGAACCAAAGTTCGATCTTGTAACCAAAGTTGTAGTCGGCTTGTAGCTCTGCTCAATGGAACAAGTGGCTTAGCGTTTCATCAAGCGGATTAGGAGTTAATCGCATCCAAAGTTCGGCCGTCAGTCGGCCATTAGCGACTGAATCGGCCGATTCAGTTTGAATCGGGCCGTGCCGTGCCGACCGCGCCAGAAGCCGTTCGCCGCGTGGCGCGAGCTGGCCGGGGAGGCAACACCCGCGCGTGGCGTGGCGAGCATAAGCTGCCCGCTCGCCCCGCTGCCCGAGCCGCGCCGCTCCTCCCTCCTTTCTGTCCCCTCACTCGCTCTTGCTCTCGCTCTCTGTTTCGCCGGCGTCCGAGCGGAAAAGGGGAGAAGTAGGGCGCCGCCGCCGTTCATCGCCGTCCCGCCACCGCACCGTCAATCCAACCACCCAGCCAACCTCGACTTCACCTCCCGCATCGCCTGCTCTAGCCAGCGCTCGCCAAAACCGCCTAGTTAGGTCACGGGGTGAGTTCCCGCCATGGCCACCATGACCGCCGAGCTCGGTCCGTCGTGGTCGACCCTCCCTCCATGCAAATCTTTCCGCTTTAGCTCGTGTTCAGGGGTCAGTGAGGCTCGAGGGTGAGATAGGGGGTGATGGTTTAGTCGATTAGGGTTTGGTGCCCGCGGTACACCGTCGTCCGCCGTGTCCGCCATGGCCGGCAGGCTCAGTCCGCCGTGGCCAACCCTCTTTTCGGGCTTGTCCGTTCGCCCGAGCTGGTGTTCGCGAGTCGTCTTGGCCCGTCAGAGATGTTGGTGGTGTTGGTTTGGCCGATTAGGGTTCGGTAGTGCCGGTACGCCGCCGTCCGCCGTTGCCATGGTTCGCCGGGGATGGCATGGTCGTGGTCGAGGGGGCTTAGTGTAAAAACCCTAGCTTCCAAGCCTTGCGCTATGTTCGTGGAGGTCGGAGGAGTAGATCTCACGGGTTAATCTAGCTCGTCGTGGCCGGAGCCGGCCGGCGTAGCAAGAGCAGCACCGCCGTGTCCGCCATGGCCGCCGGCGAGCTCGATTCGAGCATGCGCCGGGCTAGATAGTGGTACCGCCGGGAGCGGAAGAAGGAGGGGAGTAAGGTGGTCGTGTCCGTTTCGCCGGAGAGGTCGCCGGCGGCGAGCTTCGCCGCGGTCAAACTCTCCCCTGCTCGTACTCAGGGGATGACCGGTGGGGTCATGTTGACCCGGGGCCCCACAGGTCAGTGGCTTGGGTCCCGGTTGTTAGTGGCCTGGGTGCAAGTAGTTGGGTACGCGTAGCAGTTTAGGTTAAGGAGTTTTTCAGGGTTTTGTTTAAATAGTTTTCAGAATGTTTGTTTAACTTGTTTAATTCATATCTTGCATTCTGTAAATGCTAAAAAGGTGAAACAAGTTTTGTTAAGTTTGTTGTGATGAGTTCTATGCATGGAAAATGTAATATGTCCAGTTTGTGATAAATTTCTATGTAGTTATATTTAATTCTTGTTTTGACTGAAATCTTGTTAAATGCATAGTAATCTGTATATGGCTCAGAAAAATGTGATTCTTGTTTTGTTAGGTTTGTGTTGATGAATAGTTTCAGGGAAAATTAATATAGGGTGTTGTCCTGTGGAATATTTTGCTAGTAGTAATTAAAGTGGTTAAATGTTGTTTTCTTGTTTATTTTGTAGTAATTAAAATATGAGGAGTTTGAACATGAGAATTTTTATACACTGCTCTTGTGCTAAGAAGTTCAGTAGAAAAATGAGAAATCTATTGTTTGACACTTTTTGCTAGGGTGTGTAGTTCAAAGCACCTTTTCATGTTAGAATTTGTCTTTTTCATAGAGGAAGGAGTTTGAGTCCAAATGGGGTGAAATTTGGACAGGGGACTAGATTAGGTGTTGTTAACTTCCAGTATTTTTTGTAGATTTTTTTGAAGCTGTCTAGGATGGGTTGCTGTTATAAGCTTGATTAATTAGATTTATTTCAGCAAGTAGTTAAAGGAAGGTAAAATAATAAAATGGGCGCTTGTTGTGGTAATTAGAATCCTAAACAGTGAATTAGGAGAATTAGTTGGTTGATTGGTTAGTTAAGGTCTTTCGTATTCTCTGGGTGATGTTGACTACCTTGTTGAAGAGAACGCAGTAGATGACATGTGCTTATCTCCTGAGTGGTCTTGTTCTATGTTGCATCCCCATGCATTCCATGTGCATTCATATTACTTATGTGTGTTATGCATCATCCAGGATCGGTAGTGGAGACCCAGAACCCGCCACCGGAGGAGCTGTGCCCGGAGGAGACTCAGGACCAGAGGACCGAAGAAGAAGGCATCGAGGACCTGCCTGAGTGCCTCGACCACCGTCCCTCCGACTTTGAGCGAGGCAAGCCCCGGAGCATCCCTCTCCTACGGTTTGCAAATGCAATTACAAATTAATCTGATTTGTTTGTTGCATTAGGTTATAGGAGTTGAGTGATACCGCTGATGCATTACTACTTATCCTTGTGCACCTGCAATTATATCTTGTTATACCTATTAAGTCTAGGCTCGTTTCTGCTTAGCCTGCTTAGACCGGTAAAAGTCGGGTGATTTCCTGTCTCCCGCATATAGGTGGATACTGATCATGACTAGCCTGATGCTATCACAGAGATAACCATGTGATAATTAATTTGAGACCGGGCGGGATGTAGGAGCAGCAGGACATGGGTTCTGTGTGCTAGTAGTCTCCCGTCTATGTCGATTAGGACCCGACGAAGGCACACCTCAGTCATTTTGAACACGTCAATCACTTAACGGAGTAGGTCGGAGTACCTCCCGTGAAGCCGAGTAGGGCTATTCGAGCCAGTGATGGAGATGTTGACGCTTAACACCCAGGGCCTTATATGTACCGTGGGCAACTATTCTGAGCAACCTGGCATGGTCCGTGGACATGCGGGGCCTGACTGACCTGGCATGACCGTGGGCAGTTATAGCTTGAGCGACCTGGCATTGAGATAACCCCCGGTGTAGAAGGGCCCATGACCGTCCCGCGCGTTGTGTTGTCGAATTTCCTGAAGTGGTTGCCGACGGCTGCCTGGCAAGGTGTGATCGAGCGAGTGTGCGACATTTTTATCCCCAGCTGGTAGGAATCGATTATAATCGCCATCACTCCTGGTTAGTGAGTAACTTGACTGGGCATGTGTTACTGTAGTAACTTATGGAACTAAAGATGGTTATGAGGTTGAATCTGAAAGGCTATTGATGAGATAGTCACTCTTGCTTGATTAATTGGCCAAGTGATTGCTTTAGATCAGGTGCAAATCTAGGTAATGAGGTTGATTATATAAAATGGACTGCTAATACTCTAATGACTTTTATTAATAATGAAAATGCTTTTATGCAAAAAAGTAAGTGTGACCAACCCCAGATACATCCTTGCATACTCTTTGGTGTCGTTTATTTCTGGTTTATGACGGGCAAGACTAGCTGAGTACCTTCTCGTACTCAGGGTTCTATTTCCCTTGTTGTTGCAGATGGGCAATGCTTCTTCGGCTATTGCGAGAACTGTCTGTACCCCGTCGAGGGTGGTGACTAGACCATGGGCATGGTCATCTCTTATCCTTCCCTGATGCTTTTGTGGAGTGATCAGGCATTGGCACCATATTGTAAACTGAGAACTTATGTTTAAAACTATATTGCTTCCACTTTCGAAATGAGAACTATGGTTTGTAATAACTATTGAACTCCGATGTATGTGATTTATGGGTGAACTGAATGTACCTCGTGGACATGTATGCTAATCTATTACGATCTTGGCTAAAGTTGAATGATTTGAAATCCTTCGAGATTTCCGGACTACCGGGTTTGTACGAGCTTAAGTATCTGAAATCTTTGTGAAAGCGGGGATTCGATGCTTAATCTGGTATAAATTGGTCGGTTCTGTCACTAAACTGTGGACAAAAATGCGCAGAATAGAGATGACCGGACTCTGCCCGTGTCCGATCAGTGAGGACCGGACGCGTTCGGTCTGCAGAAACCCGTTCTGGGTCTTCTCTATGTTGGACGGGACTCACTGAGTCTAAGCGTCTGGTCACAGTCCTGAGCGTCTGGTCACATAAAACGCAAATGATGGACAGTGCGACAAGCGAGTCCGGTCTCTAGGTTTCAGAGCATCCGGTCAGTTATGAAGAAAAGTTCTCGCTTAACATTCAACGACCGGACGCACAGGGTCAGCGTCCGATCGTTGAACAGAAGTGTCCGGTCACCCCGACGCAGCGCTGTTTGTCCACCGATTTGACTCGATCTCTCCCAAAACGAAACCTCTAGGGCTCAAACTTGGAGCGAGGAGTCACAAGGATGATAGTGAGCTACTTCTAGGAGATCATGGCTCGAACCTATCTCCAAATCGATGAATCGAAAGGATTCGGGAAAAAGAGAAGAAACTTGATCCAAAATGAAACTTGACCGATCTGTTGGTACAAGTGATTAGAAAGCAATTCCTCCAGTCAAAAGATCACACACCCATTCTTACACAAAGTAGTTCAAGCAGAATCGCAAAACTACTCACGCAGAGAAAGAACGAGGCAAATCTCATGAGGGCCAAAAGCGAAAACACGAAGAACACACAAGTAAGAATGTAATTCGTTCCCAATTTCTAGCCGAAATTCGTCCACACGAGGAGACAACGACATTACAGTCTCGTTTCCTCAAAAAGCAAATACACAGAGGTATGATTCACCGTCTCTGTGGATCTCAGTAGCTACAGCAGGGAATGGGAAGCAGGAAACCCTAGAATGAAAATAGCAATGGCTGAGATAGTCTGGAGGGAGGGGTTGCCTCTCCTTATATAGCCTAATACAATTATTCTCCTTCTACCCTTACAGCTAATGAGCGAGCAGGCTAACCCTAAGGGTATTCCTGACCAACTCGAAGTAGATGGTGATCCGACAGCCATGCCCGCACAACTGGTAGCTTCGCCTCGACGTGACCTCACCAATTGCCGTCACGTGCTGCCACCGCTCTGCTCGTCCTTTTCACGGACCTCCTCTGGTTTTGAGGCCGAAACCGGGAAAGTAGGGCCATCCCCTGGTTTTGAGGCCGAAACCAGGCAACCTGTCGTCCATCGCCTGAGTTTTGTGGCCCACACTCAGAAACCAGCCAGCACCTAGGTTTTGAGGCCCAAACCTGGTAACCATCCACTCGGTGGTTTTTCTGTGGCTCAACCAAACCGAGCCGTAGAGGGGATGCACTGCCCATGCACCCCGTCCACACGCAAGTCTTCACTTGTCGCTATTCTAGGCTGTCAGCCACCACGGCCGATCCTCAGGCCACCGGTCCGTCAGTCCAAGCCTCACGTTCACCCTTCACCGCTCCGGGCCCATCGGCACGACACGTCTCTACTTGACCTTCACCTTGCCTTTGATCACCGTATCCGTGCTCAACACCTGCACAACACAAGCCAAAGAACATGCGCATCATCCCAGTTGACAATCACTCATCATCTCAAGATCTAGCATACACCCATGTATCCGCAAAAGCTAGCCCTCAAGAAGAGGTAGAACAGGCTCAACACCACTAGCAAGAAGGTAGTCGGAGCAAAAGAGACAAAGACAGGCTAGTTCCTCTAGAAAGAGACAAAGGCTCAACACAACTAGTAGAACCGCTCCAAACCAATTGATAAACCACACAAGCTGAAAATTGCTCCAAACCAATTGAAAAAAATGCTTCGAACCAATTGACCAATAAAACTTGTCAAATAAAACAAGCAAGCAAACTCACCCTACAATAGTGTTACAATAGCGCACACAACTAGGGACATGATTTGTCAAATTTCTCCCCCTTAGTTGAAAATGCACACAACAAGGCAAAATCATATGAGTGACAAATGCAGGTTAGCAGCTTCAGGTATATAGTCGATAGAAAGAATAGATGCTCTAAAAGGTGTGGATCAAACAATTCAACAACAAACATAAATGCCAAAAGAGGCTCAAACTGATCACAGAATACGAAATATGAACATATGAGTAAAGTGAGCAGTTTTAAGCCATTCAGAAAGGGTTTCACCATCAAAATAGCACCAAGCATGTATAGACAGGAAGTTACACAAGTGCTAAACATGTATAAAAGGAGAACTACCCCTAGCAAAGTTCAAGCATCATGCTGTAGAATGAAACATAGACTTGTGCTTTCAAAATTTTATCGGAGTTGCAACCGTAATTTGCGGATACATGGGTGTATGTCGAGTCCTTGAGTGATGAGTGATTGTCAATTGGGATAATGCGCATGTTCTTTGGCTTGTGTTGTGCAGGTGTCGAGCACGGATACAGTGATCAAAGGCAAGGTGAAGGTCAAGTAGAGACGTGTCGTGCCGATGGACCGAGACTGGCGAAGGGTGGACGTGAGGCTTGGACTGAGGGACCAGTAGCCTGAGGATCAGCTGTGGTGGCTGACAGCCTAGGACAGCGACGAGCGAAGACTTGCGGGTGGACAGGGTGCACGGGCGGTGCATCCCCTCTACGGCTCGGTTTGGTGGTTGAGCCACAGAAAAACCACTGAGTGGACGGTTTCCAGGTTTGGGCCTCAAAACCTGGGCACTGGTGGTTTCCGAGATTGGGCCACAAAACTTGGGTTGAGGACAGTTTCCAGGTTTGGGCCTCAAAACCTGGGTGCTGCGGGTTTCTGAGTTCGGGCCACAAAACTCAGGCGATGGACGGGTGGTTTCCCGGTTTGGGCCTCAAAACTGGGGGTTGGTTGTGAAGGCTGGTTTCCCGGTTTGGGCAACAAAACCAGGGGCGAAGTCTGGGAAAAGGATGTGCAGAGCGGTGGCGGCACGTGGCGGCAATCGGTGAGGTTGCGTCGAGGCAACGCTACCAGTTGTGCGGGCGTGGCCGTCAGATCACCACCTACCACGAGTTGGTCCAGAATAACCCTAGGGTTTAGCTGGTTCGCTCTGTAATTAGTTAGGGGTAGAGTGGGAACTAGAATTAGGATAAGTAGAGGGAGACACCCACCTCCCATCCTATCTCAATCATTTGCTCTTTGCCTTCTAGGTTTTCCTGCTCTCCCAATCCCCTGCTGTAGCAACTGAGATCCGCAGAGAACCATACCTCTGTGTACTGGAGATTTTGAGGAAGTGAGACCGTAATCTCACTGTTGTAGCGTGTGGTAGCAACACGGTTGCAGATCGATGTGTTGATTCATGTTTTGTTCATGTTCTTCGCGTTCCTCATTTCTTCGCGATTTTCCCGTCAATCGATCTCCCTCTCTACTGCGTCTTTTCGAAATCCGTTTGAATCAACTTGTTCTTTATAGTGAGGAGATCATTTCCACCGAAGGAATTTATCTAACTCCTCACGAACAAGTAGATCTGGTTGATTTCATTTTCGTGACGCTTTTTCGGTTCATATTCTCTCTTCTTCGATTCCCGGTGTTTGAGTTGTTTTGAGCGGATGATTTCTTGGGGATTGTCTCCTAACTACCTCATGATCGTCTTCTCCAAGTTTGGGAACGAGGGATTATGTTTTGATTCAGATTTGGGACGTTGTGTGTGAAGGGCGACCAAAATCGCCCTCACTAGGTGGTCGCGGACAGTCCGCGGTTTGACCGGCGGACAGTCCGCGCGTCGGGGATGAGCCGGACCAGTGGCTGTGTTCCTCGGGCGTTTTGCTTTTGAGTGACCGGCGGATAGTCCGCCATTGGAGTTCGCGGACAGTCCAGGAAGGTCCAGGGGACTTGCAGCATCTGTGTTGTTTCTGGTTTTCTGCCGGCAGACAGTCCGCCAGTGGACCGCGGACAGTCCGCCCCTGGCGCAGACAGTCCGGGACTAGGAGTCCGGACAGTCCGCGAATTGGCTGTGAGTTCAGATTTAGTTCATTTGCTCTCCCGACTTTTCGCTTGGTTTCCGGACCTCTTGGTTGGCCCTTTAGTTAACCTAGGAACCTCTCTAAGTATCTTTGCCACTTGTTAGCATCAGTATTTGGGGATTTCCGGACATAGCCTTCAATCTACGTTTGGGATTCGGTTTTTAGGGGTCGAACTTGTGCCGGTGCTTTAAGCGTTTGGCTTGCTATCGCTTTGTGGTGCCTCGCTGTGATCCTAGGGATCATCTACCCTCTTCCAAGGGTCGTGGGCATCACGGTTTCCATCGAAGCTTTTAGGGTTGATTTGTGGGACAAAGGCCGAAGTTTTGAGAGAAATTTTTGAGCTCCCATTCACCCCCCCTCTGGTCGCCATGCCATTGCATTCTCGGTCCTTCAATTGGTATCAGAGCGGGTTAAGGATCTTCCACCTCAGCTGGTTCCACATCCACAGAAGGCGACATGGATCGCGGCGTGGGCAAACCGCCGTTTTTCGATAGGACGAACTATGCGTATTGGAAGATACGCATGTCGTCCTATCTGCAGAGTTTGGGTGTTTCCATCTGGGATATCTGCAACTATACCAATTACGTGGTCTTGGCTGCTTGTTCTACTCAGCATCAGATTGATGAGCACAATGCCAATAGCCGAGCCCGTAATGCTCTTTTCTCATGCTTGAGCATCACGGAGTTTGATCGCGTTTCTCACCTCGCTACGGCTCGGGAGATTTGGGCTACCCTCATGCGTTTCCATGAGGGAACCAATCAAGTCAAAACCCATCTCTACGAGTCGCACAAGCAAGAGTATGAGAACATTCAACACATGCCTGGCGAGAGCATAGAAAGTTTATTCGCTCGCTTTCAGGTGAATGTCAACAGGATGAGGGCTAACAAGGAGCTGTTGCCTTTCGACGATCATGAGAGAGCTTTGAAGCTTTTGCACACTCTCGATCGGTCGGTGTGGGACTCGAATGTTCAGGCGATCATCGAATCACCTAACTATGAGACCCTCACATGCGACGTGCTCTTTAGTAATCTCAAGTCCAGTGAGATTGATGCCATGGCGAGGGCTTCTTATGAAAATCCTTCTGGCCCATCGATGGCTTTGCTTTCTGGCTCTTCTGCTAACCCCTCTAGAGGGTTTGCACTTTCTTCTCTTATTTCTATCACAAAGGAGCAGCTGGAGTTCATGGGGTATGATGAGTTGGCTTTGCTCACCAACTGGTTCTCGCGGTTCCACAACAACCGCATGAACCGTCGCCACGGAGGAGGACGCTTGGGATGTTTCGAGTGCGGCGACCCCAACCACTTCATCGCCAATTGCCCGAAGAAGAACAAGCAAGTCTTCGGCAAGGCGGATCATGGGCACAAGTATGACTCCGGTAAGCGCGAGGAGAAGTACGTCCCCGCAAAGCACAAGCGGAAGGGCGGCTTCAACAAGGAGTACATCAAGACAAAGTACTTGGAGAAGGCCCAGGCTGAGCAGCGTGCTTTCTTCGCCACGCTCAGCGACGTCAACGACTCGGATGACGACTCCGCTTCCTCAAGCGATGACGAGTCCGAGAAGAAGAAGAGGATCGAGGACAAGCTGAATGGCCTTTGCTTCGTCGCCGACAACGAGGGCTTCTGCACCATGGCCCTCGGCAAGGAGATCGATGGCGAGCTGGAGGACATCCCTCGGAACGACGACGACGACGACGACGATGACGACACCTCCCAGGTATCTCAGACCCCCGATGAGCTTTCTGCTGAGGTCGAGAAACTTACTACCGCTCTCCTTAGTCAAGACAAGCTGCTTAGGCGCGTTGCTAGAGAGAGGAAGTAGTTTAGGCAGAAGTGGGAGGATATATTGAAAGAACTTGAATCTGTCAAGTCCACCATTGTTGTCACAGATGAGGAGGAGTGTGAGATGTGCTCCACACACATGACCGTGCGGATACATGGGTGTATGCCTAGTCTCGAGTGATGAGTGATTGTCAACGGGTTTGATCGCAGGTTCTTTGGCTTGTGTTGTGCAGGTGTCGAGCACAGAGACAATGATCGAGGGCAAGGTGAAGGTCAAGTAGAGACGTGCCGTGCCAACGGACCGGGAACGGTGAAGGGCGGACGTGAGGCTTGGACTGAGGGACCGGTGGCCTGAGGATCAGCTGTGGTGGCTGGCAGCCTGGTACAGCGAGGAGTGGAGACTTGCGGGACATGGTGTTGCTTGGGTCGAGGACCTGGGGACACGTATCGGTGGACGGGGTGCACGGGTGGTGCATCCCCTCTACAGCCTCGGTTTGGTGGTAGAGCCAGAGAAAAGCCATCGGGTGGACGGTTTCCAGGTTTGGGCCACAAAACCTGAGCGTGCTGCGGGTTTCCGAGTTTGGGCCACAAAACTCGGGCTGAGGACGGTTTCTAGGTTTGGGCCTCAAAACATGGGCGCTGGCGGATTTCCTGGTTTCAGCCTCAAAACCAGGGGATGGAGTTCGAGGCTCGTTTCCCGGTTTGGGCCTCAAAACCGGGGGTGGACGTGAAGGCCTGGTTTCCCGGTTTCAGCCACAAAACCGAGGGCGGAGTCCGTGAAGAGGACGCAGAGCGGTGGCGGCACGTGGCGGCAATTGGTGAGGTTGCGTCGAGGCAACGCTACCTATTGTGCGGGCGTGGCCGTCGGATCATCACCAACCATCGAGTTGGTCCAGAATAACCTTAGGTTTTAGCTGGTTCGCTCTGTAAGTAGTTAGGGGTAGAGTGGGAATTAGGAGTAGTTAGAATTAGGATAAGTAGGGGGAGACACACACCTCCCCATCTATCTCAGTCATTTGCTCTTTTGCTTCTAGGGTTTCCTGCTCTCCCCATCCCCTGCTGTAGCGAACCTGAGATCCACAGAGAAGAGAACAATACCTCTGTGCCCATGAAATTTTGAGGAAGTTAGACCGTAATCTCACTGTTGTAGCGTGTGGTAGCCACACGGTTGCAAATTCATGGTTGTGATTTGCGTTTTTGCTCTTGTTCTTCGCGGATTACTTTTCTTCACGATTTTCCCGTCGATCGATCTCTTTGCTGGGTGCGGTTTTTGCAAATCTGTTTAAACCAAGATGTTCTAGATCGTGAGGCACTTCTTTCCACCAAAGGATTTCATCTCTAACCTCACGAGCTAGTAGATCGGTTGATTTTTGTTTCGGGTCAAGTTTTTCTCCCTTCCCCCAAATTTCTTCGATTCATCGATTTGGAGACAGGTTCGAGCCATGATCTCTTAGAGATAGCTCACTATCCTCCTTGTGACTCCTCTCACCAAATTAGATCCCTAGAGGATTCGTTTTGGGTGAGATAGAGACAAATCGGTGGACGAACAGTGCTACTGCGGGGTGACCGGACGCTGACTCGGGACGACCGGACGCTAGGGCAGTGCGTCCGGTTGTTGAATGTTTGCACTGTGTCTTTTTGGATCTTGACCGGACGCTCGGACACACTCTGACCGGACATGACTCTTCTACTGTTCACTGCTTGGCTGTCTTTGACCGGACGCTACTAACCTGATCGGACGCTCCGTACACCAGAGTCCGATCGTGAACAGTAAGGTTCCAGAGACAGTTTTCTTTGACCGGACGCGTCCGGTGGTCTGCGACCGGACGTAGGCAGAGTCCGGTCAAGCCTATCTTGTGCTGGTTCTTCCGCGGTTCGCTCGTTCGTTGTCGGTTTTGCATTCTGGCTTTTGCGTTTGGTTTCTAGAATCGTATAGTGTCTCGCTGTCCTTCTTGGAAGCATCCACCCTACATCTAGGGTCGTGGACACTTACGAGCTCTAGGTTTTGCTCTTGGGGTTGATTTTCGAGAAGGTGCCTTAAAGTTTCCGAAAGGGAAATTTAAAGCTCCCATTCACCCCCTCTGGTCGCCTTCTGGTAGCACTTTCGGTCCTTCAATTGGTATCGGAGCGTGTTAAGGATCTTCCACCTTAGCCGGTTCCAGATCCATAGAAGACGACATGGATCGCGGCGTGGGCAAACCACCGTTTTTCGATGGGACGAACTATGCGTATTGGAAGATACGCATGTCGGCCTATCTCCAGAGGATGGGCTCTTCTGTTTGGGAGATTTGCAACAGGGACGATTACGTTGTCTTGGTTGCTCGTGTTACTTAGCTTCAGATGGATGAGCACGATGCCAATAGCCTAGCGCGTAACGCTCTCTTCTCCTGTTTGATCATGTCCGAGTTTGATCGCGTTTCTCAACTCCCCATGGCTCGTGAGATTTGGGCGACCCTCATGCGCTTCCATGAGGGAACCTCTCAAGTCAAATCTCGTCTCTACGAGTCGCACAAGCGGGAGTACGAGAACTTTCGACATATGCCTGGCGAGAGCATAGAGAGTTTATTCGCTCGCTTTTAGGTCATTGTCAACAAGATTAGAGCAAACAAGGAGCTGCTGCCTTTTGATGATCATGAGAGGGCTTTGAAGCTTTTGCATACTCTTGATCGGTCGGTGTGGGACTCTAATGTCCAGGCGATCATCAAATCGCCTAACTATGAGACCCTCACTTGCGACGAGCTCTTTAGCAAGCTCAAGTCTAGTGACATTGACGCCATGTCGAGGGCTTCTTATGAAAATCCTTTTGGCCCGACTATGGCTTTGGTTTCTGGCTCTTCTGCTAACCCCTCTGGAGGATTTGCACTTTCTTCTCTCTTTTCTGTCATAGAGGACCAGCTGGAGTCTTTGGGGGATGACGAGTTGGCCTTGCTTGCCAACCGGTTCTCGCGATTCCACAACAACCGCATGAACCGTCGCCGTGGAGGAGGACGCTCAAGATTCTATGAGTGCGGCGATCCCGACCACTTCATCGCCAACTATCCCAAGAAGAAGCACGCATCTGGGAAGGGCGATCATGGGCACAAGTACGACCCCGGCAAGCGCAAGGTGAAGTACGTCCCCGCGAGGCACAAGCGGAGGGGCGGCTTCGACAAGGAGTACATCAAGAAGAAGTACTTGGAGAAGGCCCAGGCTGAGCAGCGTGCGTTCTTCGCCACGCTCAGCGACGTCGATGGCTCGGATGACGACTCCGCTTGCTCAAGCGATGATGAGTCCGAGAAGAAGAAGAGGATCGAGGACAAGCTGAACGGCCTCTGCTTCTTCGCTGACGACGACGGCCTTTGCACCATGGCTCTTGGTGATGAGGTCGATGGCAGGCTAGAGGACACCCCTCGAAACGATGACGACGACGACACCTCCTAGGTATCTCTCACCCACGATGAGCTTTCTGCTGAGGTCGAGAAGCTTACTGCCACCTTGCTTAGTCAAGTTAAGTTGCTTAGGCGTGCTGCTAGAGAGCGCAAGGAGTTTAGGTAGAAGTGGGAGGACACGGAGAGGGAGCTTGAGTTTGCTAAGTCCACCGTGGTCGTTTCTGAGGAGGTGGAGTGTGAGATGTGCACCAAGCACATGACTGACCTTCTCACTTTGAGAGGTAAGTATGCTGCTTTGGTAGGAGCGGTGGATGAGCTCCGGGCTAGACCCTTGCTGTTGGGTGCGTGCAAGTCTTGTCCAGTCTTGCAAACCGAGTTGGCAGAGAAGGATGCCAAGATTGAGTCTCTTGAGAAGGCCAGCTCGGGTAGCACTTGTGTGACTAGGTGCGCTTTGTGTGAGTTGGCAGAGAAGGATACCTTCGGACCATCTTGTCATGGGTGTCTAGCGGTGAGCCACAGCTTGGGATGATGATCTCCCAATTCAAGCGAGATGCTGGAGGTCCTGGTGTAGGTTTTGCTCCGGGTGTTGATACTTCTGCTTTTAGGAAGATTGGTGAGTCGAGTGGTTTGAACCCGAGTGAGAAGCCCAACTCCACCACTACTCCCAAACTTACCAAGCTTCCACCCAAAGGGCTCTCAAGCCTAACACCAAGGATGGGGTGTTTGAAGAACCTCCACGAGCTCCACCTAAGAACCAGCAATGGGCTCCTAAACCCAATCACCTGAAAAACAAGCTGGACACAATGCCACCTATCCAGGAGGAGCTTATGCCACAGAAGGGCAAAGTGATCCACACCCATAACCGTGTGTACCAACAACCCCCTTTGAGAGTGGTGAGGTACCATTGTGAGCATTGTGGGAGAGATGGACACTTGAGTGAGTTCTGCTTTCGGCGCAAGAGAGAGGCGCGCCGTGCTAGGGAGATGAACAACCCGGACATGTACCATCCTTTCCATGATGTACATGTGCCGAATGTTCAGAGGAGAGCTCCGAGGAGAGCTGCTAGGCCTAGAGGTGTAGTGCCTCAAGGTCCTAGGCATCAGGGAGGTCGTGCCCGGCGGGAGCCTGCAGTTGTAGGCTATGGACCCCGTGGCGGTGGCTTTGTAGTTGAGCGCTTTCCCCCACCGCGTTTTGAGTATCGCGGTGAGTGTTCTTTCCCCAGCGGACCACGCTTTCCTCAGCGTGGTGATCGCTCTTCTCGTAGACGTACTAGGAATGTTTTTTCTGCTAACCGTTCTTTTGAGCAGCCGGCCCAACACTGGTATTCCCCTTACTTCACTAACCCCAGTGTTGGACCATATGCTCACCCTATGTCTTTTTATTGATATAGGTAAAATGATTGGAGGACGTTTTGTTGGTGGATTCTGGTTGCTCGAGGCACATGACCGGAAACGCCAAGTGGTTCTCCAGTCTTAGTCCAGTCGCCGGAAAGGAGTTTATCACCTTCGGCGACAATAGCAAAGGTAAGGTCTTGTCTCGTGGGTCGGTGCGAGTTAATGAGCACTTTGTGTTGCGCGATGTTGCTCTTGTTTCTAACTTGCATTTTAACCTTCTTTCTGTTTCGCAACTCTTTGATGAAGACTGTGAGATTCGTTTTAAGCCGAATCTCAGTCGTATTTTGGATCCTCAAGGCAATCTTGTTTGTGTGATTTCGCCCTTTGGGAAAGTCTTTCGTGTGGATTGTTCGAAGTCGTTTGGAGTTTCTCGTTGTCTTTTGGCTGGACCTTCCTCCTCTGATCTTTGGAAGTGGCATAGGAGACTTGGACATTTGAGCTTCGACTTGCTTGCAAGGCTTAGTTCACTTGGCCTAATCCGAGGATTGCCCAAGTTGCATATGGAGAAGGATCTTGTTTGCCATTCTTGTAGACATGGGAAGATGGTTGCCGCTCCCCACCATCCAGTGACTCAGGTCATGACCAAGCGCCCTGGAGAGCTTTTGCACATGGACCTTGTTGGTCCAGCTCGGGTGAGCTCGGTTGGGGGGAAGTGGTATGTGCTTGTTGTTGTTGACAATTTTTCGAGATATTCGTGGGTCTTCTTTTTAGCTGAGAAGACCGAGACTTTCTCCTTAGCTCGCAATCTGATTTTGCGTCTTCAGAATGAGTTCCCTTTGAACTCGATGCGAGCTATTAGAAGTGATAATGGTTCCGAATTCAAGAATTCGGAATTTGAGAAGTTTTGTAATTCGTTGGGTTTAGAGCATCAGTTTTCTTCCCCCTACACACCCCCTCAGAATGGTGTTGTAGAGAGGAAGAATCGGACCCTTGTAGAGATGGCCAGGACAATGCTCGATGAGCATAGGACTCCTAGGCGATATTGGGCCAAAGCTATGAGCACTGCATGCTACATTTCCAATCGCATTTTTCTGCGAGCTTTCCTGAAAAAGACTTCTTATGAGTTGCATTTTGGAAAACTGCCCAAGGTGAGTTATTTTCGAGTTTTTGGTTGCCATTGTTTTATACTCAAAAAGGGCAACCTGGACAAATTTGAGTCTCGTTCTTCTGACGGTGTATTTTTGGGTTATGGCACTCACACTAGAGCTTATCGTGTACTTAACCTTGATACTAATCGAGTCATGGAGACATCCGATGTCACCTTCGACGAGACCATGGTTTGTCCTTCTTCTCGTTTTGAGCGTGTAGGTGATCATGAGGTTGGTGAGCCTCTTTTTGATGACGAGGATGAGGGTGCTGAAGGTATAGATGATCAAGCACCCCCTCCACCTGCTGTGCCGCATGGAGCGGCTTTTACTATGACTCACGGCTCCGACACGTCTTCTTCCTGGGGGCCGTGGGATCCGCCACCCCGAGCAGTACCTTTTGTACCCGGGGAGGCACCAGCTGCTGTTGAGGGGGAGGTCACTTCTGCTCGAGAGGCACCACGACACATCCAGCGCCAACACCCCCATCAGCAGATGATTGGCAGCATCGACGAACGTGTCACTCGGTCCAGGTCACAAATCTCTCACTTTGCTCATTCTGCTTTTGTTGCTGATTTTGAGCCCCGAGATGTTGGACATGCTTTGACAGATCCGGATTGGGTCAATGCCATGCATGAGGAGTTAGAGAACTTTGAGCGAAATCAGGTTTGGGTCTTAGTTCCACCTCCTCCAGACTGTAAGCCTATTGGGACAAAATGGGTTTTCAAAAACAAGCAAGGAGAGGATGGCCACGTTGTTAGAAACAAGGCCAGGCTTGTAGCGAAGGATTATAGTCAGAAGGAGGGGATAGACTTTGAGGAGACTTTTGCTCCTGTAGCTCGTTTGGAGGCTATTAGGATACTCTTGGCTTTTGCAACATCCAAAGGTTTCAGACTTTTTCAAATGGATGTCAAGAGTGCCTTCTTAAATGGCTACATAGAAGAAGAGGTTTATGTTGAACAACCCCCCGGTTTTGAAAATCCCAAGTTTCCAAACCATGTTTTCAAACTCCACAAAGCTTTATATGGTTTGAAACAAGCCCCTAGAGCCTGGTATGATAGGTTGAAAACCTTTTTGCTTGCTAAGGGTTTTAAAATGGGATGTGTAGATAAAACGCTTTTTCTCCTCAAGCAAGGCAAAGACACTCTCTTGGTCCAGATTTACGTGGATGATATCATTTTTGGTGGTTCTTCTCACGCTTTGGTTGCCAAGTTTGCAGATACTATGAGCAGGGAGTTCGAGATGAGTATGATGGGCGAGCTGACTTTCTTTCTCGGATTGCAAATTAAGCAATCCCGATAAGGGACGTTTGTGCTCCAGGGCAAGTATACCAAGGACTTGCTGAAGAGGTTCGATATGGGTGAGGCCAAGCCTCTTCTAACACCCATGTCGACCACGATGGCCCTAGATGCGGACAAGGATGGAGAAGCTGTGGACCAGAAGGAGTACCGAAGCATGATCGGGACGCTGCTCTACCTGACGTCGACACGCCCGGACATCCAGTTCACGGTGTGTCTGTGCGCGCGCTTTTAGGCGTCGCCGCGCACTTCTCACCGCTAGGCGGCGAAGCGCATTTTCAGGTACCTTCGTTTCACACCTGAGTTCGGGATTTGGTATTCAGCTTCCTCCACCCTCTCCTTTTGCGGTTATTCCGATGCCGATTTTGCTGGTTGTCGCATTGAGCGCAAGTCCACTTCTGGGACTTGCCAATTTATCGGTTCTTCTCTTGTATCGTGGTCTTCTCGCAAGCAATCTAGTGTCGCCCAGTCTACCACGGAGGCTGAGTATGTTGCTGCGGCTAGCTGCTGTTCCCAGTTGTTTTGGATGATGGCCACTTTACGTGATTTTGGTCTGAGCTTTTCTCGTGTTCCTTTGCTTTGTGACAGCACGAGTGCGATTAGCGTTGCTAAGAACTTCGTGCTTCACTCGAAGACCAAACACATTGATGTGCTCTTTCACTTTTTGCGAGACCACTATGAGAAGGGTGATATCGACCTTCGCCATGTCGATACTCATCATCAGTTGGCTGATATTTTCACCAAGCCTTTGGACGAATCAACCTTTAATCGGTTGAGGGGTGATCTTGGTGTGTGTTTCCCCTTTTAGATGGGGGAAACATTTTGGATCTTGTATCATAAACTGACTATCTCTCGTTTGCTTTGTTTTTCTTTTGCATTTCAGCATACGCTTTTACATTCTGAGCTTCATGCATATAATCTTTAAAATGTAATTATGCTCTGTTTAGTGTTGACGGTCCTTAAACACCTGTTTTACCATCAACATTTGACACTAAAGTCCACCAAAAAGGCATGAAATGTAGTTAAATAGGTTTCAAACTAACCAAATTCCACATGTCCATAGAATTTTATTTGAATGCAGGATTTGAACCAAATTTGGACATATGGACCCACCAGAGGCCAAGCCCACTCAGCAGGGCCCAAATGGGCCTAAGGGGGGTGGCGCCCGCCACCCCTAGGTGGCGCCCGCCACTTGGGTTGGCCCAAGTGCCACTCCCTGCCACGTCACCGATCCGTGTGACCTCCCCAAGGCCAAATCCTGGCCCTTGGTCACTAGGTCAGTGGCATCGGACGGCTCAGGGAGGAGTGGCGTGGATCAAGGCTGAATGTCGGTTGCTAGGACATGCAACCGACCTCCAAACCGCCTTGGACAACCCCCTGGATGCCGTTGAAGCAGAGGCAGTTCATCAAACGGCCAGGGGACTAGCGGCCGCCAGTAGGGGGTGGCGCCCGCCACCTGACCTAACCCTAGGTCGGTTGGCTGCCCACTATAAGAACCCCTCTCACTCATTTGGGTTATAAATACCCCCCTGGCGACACGACTTCATTCGTACCAGTACACACCTTCATATCCCACACTTCCAAGAGAAGCAAAGCAAGAGAAGCAAGTGAGAGTTAGGTTAGAAGCTTAGAGAGCTTGGGCAAGTAGGTAGCTAGTAGAGCAAGGCATCTTCGCCCTCGCGGTAGCGCTGCTCAAGGCTTAGCTGAAGAGTAGAGGCGTGCGAGTGATCGGTTCTGGAACTAGGAAGAGTCTTCCTTCATCTCTAGTTCAGGTTTTGCTCTTGTTACTCAAGCATTTACTATATTCTAGTTCATCATTTCAAGTATTACTATATTGTACTTATCAGTATTGAGTGGTATACTTGATTGATTGCTTGAGTGCCTACCTATCCTACAGATCAATTCACTTAGCCATAGTAGTTAATCTCTAGTGAGCTTAGTGTTTGATCTTTGCCAATAGGTTGCTTAGTTAGTTTAGTGTTTATCTTATTAAGTCAAGTGTTTGCTCTGACGTCCGCAAGGGTGTCTCTATTCAAAGCTAGGGTAGAGATAGTTAGAATATAGTTAAGCGTGGTGCTTAGTTATAGACTTACCTTCAGATACGGCTGGACCCCCGGATAGCTGTGGTAGCAAGCAGGAGGTGACAGCCCTGTGCGCCTTGAATTCCACCACGTAGTTGGCCCAGTTTAACAGTAAGGCTCGTTGTGCTAGCGTTCAACCTAAGTATGTGGTAAATGCTAGTACGCCTCGATACTTGACAAGATAGGAATAAAACTATACTCAACTTAGTTGCTTTATTGTCTTTTGCCTGCCTTGCTTCGTAACTATCTTGCTTCATAGTTATCTTACTCTGTGGTTATCTAGGATTAGTTACCAGTAGTTAGTAGTTAGTAGTTAGTTACCCTTAGTTACCCTTTTATCTACCTATCCATCCTCCTTACCTTAGCCATCCATTTCATCCTTACCTATCCACCCACATATTCTTTCTAGCCTTTCATCTCCTCTCTTCTCCCCTTTTCCCTTTTCTCTTTTCTTTGACTCTCATCCCCTCCTTGACTCAACTCATACACCACCCTAGCCTTCCCTTGGGATCAAATAAATCGACACCTGGTACTCCCAGGCGAAATGCTACTACGATAGTTCTGTGCGCTTGCAGAATCTCCTCTTGGTAGATTGCAATCTCTCTAGTTAGCTCCTACTAGTGTCGGGATTGACAACCCCGTTTGGCATTAGTAGACAGCTGCTTTAGCTCCACTCCTTTAGGTATAGTGACCGGTCTTGCTTCAAGCATTTCTAACGCCGTTGCCGGGGATAGACTCCATAGTCTACTCCTAGTAACAACGTTAGCGAGTGCCAACAAGCATCTCTGGGCCGTTACCGGGGATAGTTGCCTAGCTCTATCTTTAGTGAAGCTAAGAACTACCAACAAGCATTTTTGGCGCCGTTGTCGGGGAAGGCAATCGGTGTATCGGTTGAGTCCGTGTCGAATTTATCTTCGCTTAAGCTCCCGCTTAGCGAATCCCATCTTACCCCATTCATTCTTTCCTTAACTCTTCTTATCTTTTTCCTTCATATTCTTCAACTTCTTTCTTTCTTATCTCGTTCTATCTTCACGATGGCCAATAAGACCATTCGTGAGTTTTCTGCTCCTTCTGCCGCTAATGTAGCAATAGGACCAGACGTGATTGATGCCAACCTCAATGTTGAGTTAAAACCGGCTCTGATCACGATGGTCCAAGCTAGCCCGTTCTGTGGCAAGGCTCATGAGGATGCCAATGCTCATCTCCAACAATTCTTGGAGATTTGCGGCACCTTCACCATTAAGGGGATAACCCAAGAAGCCATCTGTCTTCGTCTCTTTCCTTTCTCTTTGCTAGGAAAAGCGAAGCAATGGTTCTATACCGATCGCAACGCTGTAGACACATGGGACAAGTGTTCCAATGATTTTCTCACCAAATTCTTTCCGATGGGCAAGACGAATGCTCTTCGCAACAAAATCTCCAGCTTTACGCAACAAGCCGAGGAATCTATTCCCGAGGCTTGGGAGAGGTTGCAAGAGTATGTCGTTGCTTGTCCGCACCATGGTATGGAGGACTGGCTATTGATCCAGAACTTCTACCATGGCCTAACCCCTCTCTCTAGAAGCCATTTGGATGCCGCCGCCGGCGGTGCATTCTTTTCTCTTAATGTTGCAGATGCTAAGGCTCTCATAGAGAAGATGGTGTCAAACCAAGGATGGAATGACGAAAGACTACAACCCCGTAAGCGAGGTATACATTCCCTTAAGGAGGCCGACATGATCGTGGCCAAGATGGACCTGCTGGCAAAGAAGCTGGATAGCTGTGAGAAGATGAACCAACAAGAGAGTGTCCAATCTTTGGAATCCTACTTGACCTGTGAAGTCTGTGGAGAAACCGAACATTCTGGGAGCCACTGCCCCGAGCTACATGAAGATTTGAACTTCATCAACAACAGTAACGGTTTCTGTCAACAGAATCAAGGATGGAATCAGCACTCCAATTCTCAAGGTAACAATTCATTCCCTTGCTCTAATTTTCATAATTCTGATGATTTCTCGTTCTTAAAGAATTTAGTTTACTCACAAGGTAGAACTACTGAATTTTTGAATAAGAAATTAATGTCGAATTATAAAACCCTTGAGAATATAAATGCTAAATTGGATGATTTCTCATCTGCACTGAAAAATCAACTTAGCTTCAATAAGATGTTAGAAACCCAATTAGCTCAACTTGCTGCTATCGTACCATCTTTTGAAACTGGCAAAATTCCTGCTAAACCTGACATGGAAACTGCAAATATGGTTGAAATAAAACATTTTAACTATTATGAAGATCAAACCATGACTATTAAAAAAGGTGATCCTGGTAGTCCCATAATTAGATGCTCAATCTTTGTTGAAGTCTTTAAAAATGCCATGTGTGATTTAGGATGGAGTGTGAACATTTTATCTAAAGATTTCTATGAAAACTCGTTCTTTCCACCCATGTCATCCACATCTGCCTATGTTGTGCTAGCTGATCAATCCACTTGCTATGTAGAAGGAATAGTTAATGATTTACCTGTTAATATTAGAGGTTCATATGTTCCTACTGATTTCATAATACTAGATATGGGAAATAGGAAAGATGTGCCTCTAATCTTAGGTAGACCCTTCTTGAACACTGTTGATGCCTGCAAATATGTGGGAAGTGGTAAAATTCAAATGACATTAGGAGGGAGGAAGGAAATATTCTCCTTTTCCCGTGGTCCCGCATATGCCGCTAACATGCAGGAAGCAAAACCCGTTCGTACCAAGAAGAGGCGCCCAAGAACAAGGTGGAACAGAAAGAAAGAACCACCTCCTCCTGAGTTGTGTAATTCACATAACAAAGGAGAGGCCCCAAAGGAAGAAGAACCCGATGGAGTACTAAGAGAAGAAGTGCCCAAGGAAGAAGATCCACCCGATAAGGATGAAACTCCATGGACCTAAGGTATGGTTTTAATTTTTAATTTCCCTTCAAAATTTCCCTTTTTCGAATAAATAACATATGTCATGCATGTAACTAAAAAAATCAGCTATCATTAGTTTTATGCATAGGTATATGTAAACTTAGTTAGAATAATAAAATATCATAATAGGATAGTTTCCCTTTTCACAACATTAGATAGTTTCCCTTTTTAATAAAATGAGAACAAGAGCTCCAACTGAGACGAAGAAGACCCTTCACCAAGCAAGAGGCCAGCTTGGGGGAGACTCCCGCTCCGATAAGGTATGTCTCAAGCCTACACTTTACATTCAGTTCTTAAATTCTATATCTTTTGAATGTCACATGCTTGCCTAAATAACCAGTCTATGAATAAAATTGATAATATCTGCTTAAACAAGTGGAAACCTGAATAAGATTTGAAATATGTCATGCAAATGCTATTGTTATGGTTTGAATAACTGGTCTTATCTAAGTTGTAGCTTTTGTAGGTTGCACATGCTTTAACTGAAATCATGCTTAGTGAGTAAAGTTAGTAAGAAATGGAGTAATTCTTTAAACTTGCTAAGGTGAAATTAGGACCTAATCTGGAGGATTTCTTTTAAAAATTATGAAAACCTTGCTAAAAGTTCCTCCTAGATTTTATCCCATCCCACCACCAGCCAAATATTTGTTAGTCATTAGTCAAAACCACAAAGAGCTTTGTTTGTGTTGAGCTTTGTTAGACCTCATAGATCTTAGTAGAGAAGCTTATCATATCTTTTGAATCAAGATTCACGCACACCCACCATAATTTGCCTACTTTCCACTTTGGAAGTTTGCAACCACCAAATAAATTGCTTATTCTCTACACCGGAGATATGCAATACCCTGGCAAACATCCCATTGGTAGCCTTATGCTTATTCCTACACTGGGAATAAGCATTTCTCCCTCTTCCTCTTTTTTTCATTTCAAAAATCCTTTCCTATAGATGTCTTGGGAAATCTAGAGCTAAAAGAGAGAGAAAAAAATGAGCAAAGTAGCTCAAGAAAGGACTATGTCCTGTGAAAAAAAAGTGAGCAAAGTAGCTCAAAAGAGGACTATGTCCTAAGAAAATGTGAGGACACATCTTTTGTCTACTCACTATGTATCCAAAAAAAAGAGAGAGAGAGAATTATCATTAGCTCTAGACCCCAGAAATTAACTCGGAAGGATTATGAAATATCTCTCTATACACTTCCACATAACCACACATGCACATCTTGATCAATTTTTATGATTTGCTGCTCCTTATGATCTGAGTGTCTAGCTTAGCAATAAACATCAAGCAATTTGCTCATGGTTCTTAGCCTACCTATAACTCCACATATCATTCTTTAGAAATAGGAGAAGCTACATTTTGGCCTAAGTGGGGATTTAAACACCATTGAGTGATTGAGTGAATCTTGGAGGACTTAAGCAAGTTGTTATCTTTTGAAAACCTTGAAAAACCTCCAGACAGAATCCTAGTCAACCCTAAGCAAGATAAAAGTTTCCTATCTACTACTTTATTTCGCTCTTGCATGCTTGAAGTGGAAAGCTATAAGCCCCACATTGCTATGAATAATGATATATGCTAAGTTATTTCTCACTATACAATATGCACTTGCAGACATCTTAAGTTGCTATCCATTTCATGCTCAATGCTTAAACCGCATTGTTGCTCGAGGACGAGCAACAGGTTAGCTTGGGGGAGCTTGTTGACGGTCCTTAAACACCTGTTTTACCATCAACATTTGACCCTAAAGTCCACCAAAAAGGCATGAAATGTAGTCAAATAGGTTTCAAACTAACCAAATTCCACATGTCCATAGAATTTTATTTGAATGCAGGATTTGAACCAAATTTGGACATATGGACCCACCAAAGGCCAAGCCCACTCAGCAGGGCCCAAATGGGCCTAAGGGGGGTGGCGCCCGCCACCTCTAAGTGGCGCCCGCCACTTGAGTTGGCCCAAGTGCCACACCCTGCCACGTCACCGATCCGTGTGACCTCCCCAAGGCCAAATCCTAGCCCTTGGTCACTAGGTCAGTGGCATCGGATGGCTCAGGGAGGAGTGGCGTGGATCAAGGCTGAATGTCGGTTGCTAGGACATGCAACCGACCTCCAAACCGCCTTGGACAACCACCTGGATGCCGTTGAAGCAGAGGCGGTTCATCCAACGGCCAGGGGACTGGCGGCCGCCAGTAGGGGATGGCGCCCGCCACCTGACCTAACCCTAGGTCGGTTGGCTGCCCACTATAAGAACCCCTCTCACTCATTTGGGCTATAAATACCCCCCTGGCGACACTACTTCATTCGTACCAGTACACACCTTCATATCCCACACTTCGAAGAGAAACAAAGCAAGAGAAGCAAGTGAGAGTTAAGTTAGAAGCTTAGAGAGCTTAGGCAAGTAGGTAGCTAGTAGAGCAAGGCATCTTCGCCCTCGCGGTAGCGCTACTCAAGGCTTAGCTCGAGAGTAGAGGCGTGCGAGTGATCGGTTCTGGAGCTGGGAAGAGTCTTCCTTCATCTCCAGTTCAGGTTTTGCTCTTGTTACTCAAGCATTTACTATATTCTAGTTCATCATTTCAAGTATTACTATATTCTACTTATCAGTATTGAGTGGTATACTTGATTGATTGCTTGAGTGCCTAGCTATCCTACAGATCAATTCACTTAGCCATAGTAGTTAATCTCTAGTGAGCTTAGTGTTTGATCTATGCCAATAGGTTGCTTAGTTAGTTTAGTGTTTATCTTATTAAGTCAAGTGTTTGCTCTGACGTCCGCAAGGGTGTCTCTATTCAAAGCTAGGGTAGAGATAGTTAGAATATAGTTAAGCGTGGTGCTTAGTTATAGACTTACCTTCAGATACGGCTGGACCCGCAGATAGCTGTGGTAGCAAGCAGCTGGTGACAGCCCTGTGCGCCTTGAATTCCATCATGTAGTTGGCCCAGTTTAACAGTAAGGCTCGTTGTGCTAGCGTTCAACCTATGTAAGTGGTAAATGCTAGTACGCCTCGATACTTGACAAGATAGGAATAAAACTATACTCAACTTAGTTGCTTTATTGTCTTTTGCCTGCCTTGCTTCGTAACTATCTTGCTTCGTAGTTATCTTGCTCTGTGGTTATCTAGGATTAGTTACCAGTAGTTAGTAGTTAGTAGTTAGTTACCCTTAGTTACCCTTTTATCTACCTATCCATCCTCCTTACCTTAGCCATCCATTTCATCCTTTCCTATCCACCCACATATTCTTTCTAGCCATTCATCTCCTCTCTTCTCCCCTTTTCCCTTTTCTCTTTTCTTCGACTCTCATCCCCTCCTGGACTCAACTCATACACCACCCTAGCCTTCCCTTGAGATCAAATAAATCGACACCTGGTACTCCCAGGCGAAGTGCTACTACGATAGTTCTGTGCGCTTGCAGAATCTCCTCTTGGTAGATTGCAATCTCTCTAGTTAGCTCCTACTATTGTTGGGATTGACAACCCCGTTTGGCATTAGTAGACAGCTGCTTTAGCTCCACTCCTTTAGGTATAGTGACCGGTCTTGCTTCAAGCATTTCTAACGCCATTGCCGGGGATAGACTCCATAGTCTACTCCTAGTAACAACGTTACCGAGTGCCAACAAGCATCTCTGGGCTGTTACCAGGGATAGTTGCCTAGCTCTATCTTTAGTGAAGCTAAGAACTACCAACATTTAGTATGCACTGATGCTATTTGTTGATGCTAGTAGCTTATGCTCTTTCTGATCACTAATACATGTTGTGAGCTGAGCCATTTTTGAATGGTGAATCTGCTTAGCAAACATAAAACTTGAAAATGTTCACCATTGAGATATGCAACTAGCATGTGTAGGATGTGTTGAATTCACTCGTGCTTTTCATATATGCTAGGTTGCTATGTCTCTAGTTCTGAGTCTGTCACTTGCTTGGTCTGCTCATATTCTGTCAATAAAACCGGAACCAAGTCTTTAAGTGAATTGAAAAAATTGAGATGGGATTGCTTGTCAACACATCACAGTTTCGAGACTGTTTCTCATTGCACTTTGAGTTAAACTTGAGCTGTGTAGTGTATGACCGAAACTGTTGCTTTAAGCTTCTGATTGCTTCTGCATAGGCTTCGCACAGTTGAAAAGTTAGGCAATGACAAGCCTTCAACCTCTCGCAATCACATGCTGAAATTTGAACTTGTGTAAAACCACTGCAACTCTGATAAAATTTGGATATACAAGTCAATGTTTCATTCTATAGCATGATGATTGAACTTTGCTAGGGGTAGTTCACCTTGTATACATGTTTAGCACTTGTCTGATTTCCTATCTATACATGTTTGTGCTATTTTGATGGTGAATACCATTTTTGGCTAAAAACTGCTCACTTTGCTCATATGTTCATATTTCATATTTGGTGATCAGTTTGAGCCTTCGCTAGATTGTATGCTTTCCAGTGAGTCGTTGGAGCTATACTGTTTAGAGCATCTTTGCATTTTCTTGACTATATTCCTGAAGCTGCTAACTTGCATTGTGATTCATATGCATTTTGGAAGGGGAGAACTTCTCTTGTTGGCACTTTTGTTGGTGCATTTTCTAAGGGGGAGAAAATTGCTTTTGGTTCCTTTTGCTTGATGGTGCATTTTCAACTAAGGGGGAGAATTTGGACAAATCTTGGACAAATCTTGCCTCCCATGTTTAACTAAGGGGAGAGGAATCGGTTGTGTACACCATGCAAGGGGAGTTTTGCTCGTGATAAATTTTTGAAATTTCCAATTGGTTCGGAGCGCTTTGCTAGTTGTGTTGAGCCCTTGCCTCTATCTTGAGGGACTAGTAGTCGCATCTTTGCTTCAGTTGGTTTCAGTTGGTATCGAGCTTTTCAGTTGATGTCAAGCTTTCTGCTAGTCGTGTTGAGCCTCTGTGCCTCTCTCTTGAGGGACTAGCATCTTGCTTTGATTTTTCAATTGGTATTTGCTAGCGGTGTTGAGCCTATTCTACCTCTTCTTGAGGGCTAGCTTTGCTTTGCTTGGTTGCGTCGAGCCGTTGCCCATGTCTTTGGGGACCAAGTTGTCTTGCTCTTTCCACTTGACCTTCTTCGGCTTTGCTATGCTTTTGGGTCATTTGGTCGAGTTCTCTCTTCTCCTTCTTCCTCTTTCTATTTCCACTATGATTTGTGTGTGTAGTTGACAATGCACTCATCAAGGGGGAGATTGTGGATACATGGCTGTATGCCGAGTCTCGAGTGATGAGTGATTGTCAACGGGTTTGATCACAGTTTCTTTAGCTTGTGTTGTGCAGGTGTCGAGCACAGAGACAGTGATCGAGGGCAAGGTGAAGGTCAAGTAGAGACGTGCCGTGCCGACGGACCAGGAGCGGTGAAGGGCGGACGTGAGGCTTGGACTGAGGGATCGGTGGCCTGAGGATCAGCTGTGGTGGCTGGCAGCATGGGACAGCTACGAGCGGAGACTTGTGGGACATGGTGTTGCTTGGCTCGAGGACCTGGGGACACGTATCGGTGGACGGGGTGCACGGGTGGTGCATCCCCTCTACAGCCTCAGTTTGGTGGTAGAGCCAGAGAAAAAACATCGGGTGGACGGTTTCCAGGTTTGGGCCACAAAACCTGGGCGTGCTGCGGGTTTCCGAGTTTGGGCCACAAAACTCGGGCTGAGGACAATTTCCAGGTTTGGGCCTCAAAACCTGGGCACTGGCGGGTTTCCTGGTTTCGGCCTCAAAACCAGGGGATGGACTTCGAGGCTGGTTTCCCGATTTCGGCCTCAAAACCGGGGGTGGACGTGAAGGCCTGGTTTCCCGGTTTCAGCCACAAAACCGGGGCGGAGTCCGTGAAGAGGACGCAGAGCGGTGGCGGCACATGGCGGCAATCGGTGAGGTTGCGTCGAGGCAACGCTACCTATTGTGCGGGCGTGGCCGTCGGATCATCACCAACCATCGAGTTGGTCCAGAATAACCTTAGGTTTTAGCTGGTTCGCTCTGTAAGTAGTTAGGGGTAGAGTGGGAATTAGGAGTAGTTATAATTAGGATAAGTAGGGGGAGACACCCACCTCCCCATCTATCTCAGTCATTTGCTCTTTTGCTTTTAGGGTTTCCTGCTCTCCCCATCCCCTACTGTAGCGAACCTGAGATCCACAGAGAAGAGAACAATACCTCTGTGCCCATGAAATTTTGAGGAAGTGAGACCGTAATCTCACTGTTGTAGCGTGTGGTAGCCACACGGTTGCAAATTCGTGGTTGTGATTTGCGTTTTGCTCTTGTTCTTCGCGGATTACTTTTCTTCACGATTTTCCCATCGATTGATCTCTTTGCTTGCTGCGGTTTTTGCAAATCTGTTTAAACCAAGATGTTCTAGATCGTGAGGCACTTCTTTCCACCGAAGGATTTCATCTCTAACCTCATGAGCTAGTAGATCGGTTGATTTTCGTTTCGGGTCAAGTTTTTCTCCCTTCCCCCAAATTTCTTCGTTTTCATCGATTTGGAGATAGGTTCGAGCCATGATCTCTTACAGATAGCTCACTATCCTCCTTGTGACTCCTCTCACCAAGTTAGATGCCTAGAGGATTCGTTTTGGGTGAGATAGAGACAAATCGGTGGATGAACAGTGCTGCTGCGGGGTGACCGGACGCTGACTCGGGACGACTGGACGCTAGGGCAGTGAGTCCGGTCGTTGAATGTTTGCACTGTGTCTTTTTGGATCTTGACCGGATGCTCGGACACACTCTGACCGGACGTGACTCTTCTACTGTTCACTGCTTGGTTGTCTTTGACCGGACGCTACTGACCTGATCGGACGCTCCGTACACTAGAGTCCGGTCGTGAACCGTAAGGTTCCAGAGACAGTTTTCTTTGACCGGACGCGTCCGGTGGTCTGCGACCGAACGCGTCCGGTGGTCTGCGACCGAACGCAGGCAGAGTCCGGTCAAGCCTATCTTGTGCTGGTTCTTACGCGGTTCGCTCGTTCGTTGTCGGTTTTGCATTTTGGCTTTTGCGTTTGGTTTCTAGAATCGTATAGTGTCTCGGTGTGCTTCTTGGAAGCATCCACCCTACATCTAGGGTCGTGGACACTTACGAGCTCTAGGTTTTGCTCTTGGGGTTGATTTTCGGGAAGGTGCCTTAAAGTTTCCGAAAAGGAAATTTAAAGCTCCCATTGACCCCCCTCTGGTCGCCTTCTGGTAGCACTTTCGGTCCTTCAGACCAATCTTCTCACTTTGAGAAGTAAGTATGCTGTGTTGGTAGAAGAGGAGGATGAGCTGAAGGCTAGATCCTCGCTGTTGGGTGCGTGCAAGTCCTGTGCGGGCTTGCAATTCGAGTTGGCAGAGAAGAATGCCAAGATTGTGTCTCTTGAGAAGGCCAGCTCAGAAAGCACGTGTGTGACTAGGTGCATTCTGTGTGAGGGTTTGGAGATGGAGATTGCAAATGTGAAGCATGACAAGATGCAAACCAAGGAAAACACATACCTTCGGACCATCTTGTCATGGGTGTATAGTGGTGAGCCGCAGCTTTGGATGATGATCTCCCAGTTCAAGCGTGCTGCTGGAGGTCCAGGTGTAGGTTTTGCTCAGGGTGTTGAGTGTGCTTCATCTTTTGGCAAGGTTGGAGAGTTTAGTGGTCTTAACCCGAGTGAGAAGCCCAACTCCACCACTACTCCCAAGCTTACCAAGATACCACACAAAGAGCCTCTAAAGCCTAACAGCAAGGATGGTGTGTTTGTTGAACCTCTGAGAGCTCCACCCAAGAAACAATCATGGGCTCCAAAACCAAACCACCTCAAGAACAAGCTAGAGACCATGCCACCTATCCAGGAGGAGCTTATGCCACAGAAGGGCAAAGTGATCCACACCCACCACTGTGAGTACCAACAACCCCCTATGAGAGCGGTGAGGTACCATTGTGAGCACTGTGGGAGAGATGAACACTTGAGTGAGTTTTGCTTTCGGCGCAAGAGAGAGGCGCGCCATGCAAAGGAGATGAACAACACAGACATGTACCATCCTTTCCGTGATGTACATATGTCGAATGTTCAAAAGCGTGCTGCTAGGCCTAGAGGTCCAAAACCTCAAGTTCCTAGGCCTAGGCTGCGAAGAGAACGTGCCCGACGGGAGCCTGCAGTTGTGGGATATGGTCCCCGTGGCGGTGGCTTTGTAGTTGAGCGTTTCCCCCCATCGCGTTTTGAGTATCGCGATGGACACTCCTCCCTTAGCGGACCATGTTTTCCTCTACGTGGTGATCGCTCTTCCCGTAGGCGTGCTAGGAATGTTTTTTCTGCTAACCGTTCTTTTGAGCAGCTGGCCCAACACTGGTATTCTTCCTACTTCACTAACCCCAGTGTTGGACCGTATGCTCACCCTTTGTCTTTTTATTGATGTAGGTAAAACGATTGGAGAACGTTTGGTTGGTGGATTCCGGTTGTTCGAGGCACATGACCGGAAACGCCAAGTGGTTCTCCTATCTTAGTCCGGTCGCCGGAAAGGAGTTTATCACCTTCGGCGACAATAGCAAAGGTAAAGTGTTGTCTCATGGGTCGGTGCGAGTTAATGAGCACTTTGTGTTGCGCGATGTTGCTCTTGTTTCTAACTTCCATTTTAACCTTCTTTCTATTTTGCAACTTTTCGATGACGACTATGACATTCGTTTTAAGCCGAATCTCAGTCGTATTTTGGATCCTCAGGGCAATCTTGTTTGTTTGATTTCGCCCTTTGGGAAAGTCTTTCGTGCAAACTTCTCGGAGTCATTTGGAGTTTCTCGTTGTCTTTTGGTTGGACCCTCCTCCTCTGATCTTTGGAAGTGGCATAGGAGACTAGGACATTTGAGCTTCGACTTGCTTGCAAGGCTTAGTTCACTTGGCCTAATCCGAGGATTGCCCAAGTTGTGCATGGAGAAGGATCTTGTTTGCCATTCTTGTAGACATGGGAAGATGGTTGCCGCTCCCCACCATCTAGTGACTCAGGTCATGACCAAACGCCCTGGAGAGCTTTAGCACATGGACCTTGTTGGTCCGGCTCGGGTAAGCTCGGTTGGGGGGAAGTGGTATGTGCTTGTTGTTGTTGACGACTTTTCGAGATATTCATGGGTTTTCTTTTTAGCTGAGAAAACTGAGACTTTCTCTTTAGCTCGCAATCTGATTTTGCGTCTTCAGAATGAGTTCCCTTTGAACTCAATGAGAGCTATCAGAAGTGATAATGGTTCCGAGTTCAAAAACTCAGATTTTGAGAAATTTTGTAACTCTTTGGGTTTAGAGCATCAGTTTTCTTCCCCCTACACACTGCCACAGAATGGTGTGGTAGAGAGGAAGAATCGGACCCTTGTAGAGATGGCCAGGACGATGCTCGATGAGCATAGGACTCCTAGGCGATATTGGGCCGAGGCTATGAGCACTGCATGCTATATTTCCAATCGCATTTTTCTCCAAGCCTTCTTGAAAAAGACCTCTTATGAGTTGCGTTTTGGAAAATAGCCCAAAGTGAGTTATTTTAGAGTTTTCGGTTGCCATTGTTTTATACTCAAAAAGGGCAACTTGGACAAGTTTGAGTCTCGTTCTTCTAATGGTGTATTTTTGGGTTATGGCACTCATACTCGTGCATATCGTGTACTTAACCTTGATACTAACCGAGTCTTGGAGACATCCGATGTCACCTTCGACGAGACCATGGTTTGTCCTTCTTCTCGTTTTGAGCGTGCAGGTGATCATGAGGTTGGCGAGTCTCTTTTTGATGATGAGGAAGAGGGTGCTGAAGGGATGGATGACCCAACACCACCTCCACCTGCTGTGCCGCAAAGAGCGGCCTCTACTACCACTCACGGCCCTGACCCTTCTTCTTCGACTACTTGGGGGCCGTGGGATCTGCCACCTCAAGTGGTACCTTTTGTACCTGAGGAGGCACCAACTGCTGTTGAGGGGGAGGCTACATCAGCTCGGGAGGCGCCACGACACATTCAGCACCAACACCCGCATCAACAGATGATCGGCAGCATCGGCGAACGTGTCACTCGGTCTAGGTCACAACAAATCTCTCACTTTGCTCATTCTGCATTTGTTGCTGATTTTGAACCCCGAGATGTTGGACACGCTTTGACGGATCCGGATTGGGTCAATGCCATGCATGAGGAGCTTGAAAACTTTGAGAGAAATCGGGTTTGGGTTCTTGTTCCTCTTCCTCCTGAGTGTCACCCTATTGGGACAAAATGGGTTTTCAAAAACAAACAAGGAGAGGATGGCCATGTTGTGAGAAACAAGGTCAGACTTGTAGCCCAGGGGTATAGTCAGAAGGAGGGGATAGACTATGAGGAGACTTTTGCTCCTGTAGCTCGTTTGGAGGCGATTAGGATACTCTTGGCTTTTGCTGCATCCAAAGGGTTTAAAATTTTTCAAATGGATGTCAAGAGTGCTTTCCTAAACGGCTACATAGAAGAGGAGGTGTATGTGAAACAACTCCCCGGTTTCGAAAATCCCAAGATTCCAAACCATGTTTTTAAACTTCACAAAGCTTTGTATGGTTTGAAACAAGCCCCTAGAGCCTGGTATGATAGGTTGAAAACCTTTTTGCTTGCTAAGGGTTTTAAAATGGGATGTGTGGATAAAACACTCTTTCTCCTCAAGCAAGGCAATGATACACTTTTGGTCCAGATTTACGTGGATGATATCATTTTCGGTGGTTCTTCTCACGCTTTGGTTGCCAAGTTTGCAGATACTATGAGCAGGGAGTTTGAGATGAGCATGATGGGCGAGTTGACATTTTTCCTCAGATTGGAAATCAAGCAATCTCGAGAGGGAACGTTTGTGCACCAGGGTAAGTATACCAAGGATATCCTGAAGAAATTTGATATGGGTGAGGCCAAGCCTCTTCCAACACACATGTCGACCACGACGGCCCTGGATGCGGACAAGGATGGAGAAGCTGTGGACCAGAAGGAGTACCAGAGTATGATCGGGTCGCTGCTGTACCTGACGGCGACACGCCCAGACATTCAGTTCGCGGTGTGTCTTTGCGCGCGATTTCAGTCATCGCTGCGCACCTCTCACCGTCAGGCGGTCAAGCGCATTATGGGGTACTTATGCTTCACACCTGATTTTGGGATTTGGTATTCTGCTTCCTCCACCCTCTCCCTTTGCGGTTATTCCGATGCCGATTTTGCTGGTTGCCGTCTGGAGCGCAGGTCCACTTCTGGGACTTGTCTGTTTATTGGTTCTTCTCTTGTATTGTGGTCTTCTCGCAAGCAGTCTAGTGTCGCCCAGTCTACCACGGAGGCTGAGTATGTTGCTGCGGCTAGCTGCTGTTCCCAGTTGCTTTGGATGATGGCCACTTTGCGTGATTTTGGTCTGAGCTTTTCTCGCGTTCCTTTGCTTTGTGACAGCACGAGTGCTATTAGCATTGCTAAGAACCCCGTGCTGCACTCTAAGACCAAACACATTGATGTGCGCTTTGATTTTCTGCGAGACCACTATGAGAAGGGTGATATCAACCTTCGCCATGTCGATACTCATCATCAGTTGGCTGATATTTTCACCAAGCCTTTGGACTAATCAACTTTTGCTAGGTTGAGAGGTGAGCTTGGTGTGTCTTTCCCCTTTTAGATGGGGGAAACATTTTGACTCTTGTATCATAAACTGACTTTGTGTTCTTCAATTGGTATCTTTTTTGCATTTCATCTTACATATTTATATTTAGAGCTTCATGTATATAATCTTTAGAATGTGACTATGTTCTGTACAGTGTATGCTCCGATGCTTTATGATGATGTTGTAGTTTATGCTCTTTCTGATCACTGATACATGTTGTGAGCTGAGCTATTTTATGAATGGTGAATTTGATTAATGAACATAAAACTTGAAAATGTTCACCATTGAGATATGCAACTAGCATGTGTAGAATGTGTTGAAATCACTTGTGCTTCTCATATATGCTAGGTTGCTATGTCTCTAGTGTTGAGTCATTCACTTGCTTGGTATGGTCATATTCTGCTTTATTTTTTGAACCAAGTTAAGTGAATTGGAAAGATCGAGATGGGATTGCTTGTCAGCACATCACAGTTTCGAGACTGTTTCTCATTGCACTTTGAGTTAAACTTGAGTTGTGTAGTGTATGACCGAAACTGTTGCTTTAAGCTTTTGATTGCTTCTGCATAGGCTTCGCACAGTTGAAAAGTTAGGCAATGACAAGCTTTCAACCTCTCGCAATCACATGCTGAAATTTGAACTTGTGTAATTTTTAACCGCTGCAACTCCGATAAAATTTGGATACACAAATCTATGTTTCATTCTATAGCATGATGGTTGAACTGTGCTAGGGGTAGTTCACCTTGTATACATGTTTAGCACTTGTTTGACTTCCTATCTATACATGCTTAGTGCTATTTTGATGGTGAATACCTTTTTGACTGAAAACTGCTCATTTTGCTCCAATGTTCAGATTTTGTATTTAGTGATCAGTTTGAGCCTTTGCTAGCATTTTGTGCATATTGTTGAGTCATTGGATCAGCACTTTGTCGAGCATCTTCATATTCTATCGACTATATTTCTGAAGCTGCTAACTTGCATTTTAACTCATATGCATTTGGAGGGGAGTTCCTTGATAGTGCATTTTCAACTAAGGGGGAGAAAATATTGCAAATCATGTGCTTTCCGAGTTGAGCTAAGAGGGAGAAATTAGATCAACTACGGGGAGATTTCCTGGTTGTGTGCACTATTGGAGGGGGAGTTTGAGTTGGCTCGGATTTTGAGGATTTTGAATTTTCCAATTGATTCAGAGCTTTTCTGAAGCCTTTACTTGGTACGGAGCATTTTTGGCAGCTGGTTGTGTTGAGACTTTGCCTCTTTCTTGATGGACTAGCAACTTTGTCTTTATGCTCTTCAGTTGGTATCAAGCTTTCTTCAGTTGGTATAGAGCTTCCTCGCTAGCGGTGTTGAGCCCGTTCTGCCTCTTCTTGAGGGCTAGCTCTGCTTTGCTTGAATTTCAGTTGATCCTTCAATTGATATCGAGCTTTCTCGCTAGCGGTGTTGAGCCTGTTCTACCTCTTCTTAAGGGCTAGCTTTGCTTTGCTTGGTTGCGTCGAGCCGTTGCCCATGTCTTTGGGAACCAAGTTGTTTTGCTCTTTCACTTGACCTTCTTCGACTTTGTTATGCTTTTGGGTCATTTGGTCGAGTTCTCTCTCCTTCTTCCTCCCTTCCTCTATTTCATTATGATTTGTGTTGGTAGTTGACAATTCACTCATCAAGGGGGAGGTTGCGGATACATGGGTGTATGCCGAGTCTCTGAGTGATGAGTGATTGTCAACTGGGATAATGCGCATGTTCTTTGGCTTGTGTTGTGAAGATGTCGAGCACGGATATAGTGATCAAAGGCAAGGTGAAGGTCAAGTAGAGACGTGCCGTGCCGATGGACCGAGAGTGGAGAAGGGCGGATGTGAGGCTTTGACTGAGGGACCGGTGGCCTGAGGATCAGCTGTGGTGGCTGACAGCCTGGGACAACGACGAGCGAAGACTTGCGGGTGGACGGGGTGCACGGGCGGTGCATCCCCTCTATGGCTCGGTTTGCTGGTTGAGCCACAGAAAAACCACCGAGTGGACGGTTTCCAGGTTTGGGCCTCAAAACCTGAGAACTGATGGTTTCCGAGTTTGGGCCACAAAACTCGGGCTGAGGACAGTCTCCAGGTTTGGGCCTCAAAACCTGGGTGCTGCGGGTTTCTGAGTTTGGGCCACAAAAGTCAGGCGATGGACGGCTGGTTTCCCGGTTTGGGCCTCAAAACCGGGGGTTGGTCGTGAAGGCTGGTTTCCTGGTTTGGGCCACAAAACCGAGGGCGAATTCCGGGAAAAGGATGTGCAGAGCGGTGGCGGCACGTGGCAGCAATCGGTGAGGTTGCGTCGAGGCAACGCTACCAGTTGTGCGGGCGTGGCCGTCGGATCACCACCTACCACGAGTTGGTCCAGAATAACCCTAGGGTTTAGCTGGTTCGCTCTGTAATTAGTTAGGGGTAGAGTGGGAACTAGAATTAGGATAAGTAGAGGGAGACACCCACCTCCCATCCTATCTCAGTCATTTGCTCTTTGCCTTCTAGGTTTTCCTGCTCTCCCAATCCCCTGCTGTAGCAACTGAGATCCGCAGAGAACCATACCTCTGTGTACTGGAGATTTTGAGGAAGTGAGACCGTAATCACACTGTTGTAGCGTGTGGTAGCCACACGGTTGCAGATCGATGTGTTGATTCGCGTTTTGTTCGTGTTCTTCGCGTTCTTCATTTCTTCGCAATTTTCCTGTCACTCGATCTCCCTCTCTACTGCGTCTTTTCGAAATCCGTTTGAATCAACTTGTTCCTTATAGTGAGGAGATCATTTCCACCGAAGGAATTTATCTAACTCCTCACGAACAAGTTGATCGGGTTGATTTCATTTTCATGGCGCTTTTTCGGTTCATATTCTCTCTTCTTCGATTCCCGGTGTTTGAGTTGTTTTGAGCGGATGATTTCTTGGGGATAGTCTCCTAACTACCTCGTGATCATCTTCTCCAAGTTTGAGAACGAGGGATTGTGTTTTGATTCGGATTTGGGACGTTGTGTGTGAAGGGCCACCGAAATCACCCTCACTGGGTGGTCGCGGATAGTCCGTGGTTTGACCGGCGGACAGTCCGCGCGTCGGGGACGAGCCGGACCAGTGGCTGTATTCCTCGGGCGTTTTGCTTTTGAGTGACCAACGGACGGTCCGCCGTTGGAGTTCGTGGACAGTCCGGGAACGTCCAGGGGACTTGCAGCATCTGTGTTGTTTCTGGTTTTCTGCCGGCGGACAGTCCGCCAGTTGACCGCGGACAGTCCGCCCCTGGCGCGGACAGTCCGGGACTGGGAGTCCGGACAGTCTGCGAATCGGCTGTGAGTTTAGATTTAGTTCATTTTCTCTCCCAACTTCTTCGCTTGGTTTCCGGACCTCTTGGTTGGCCCTTTAGTTCACCTAGGAACCTCTCTAAGTATATTTGCTACTTGTTAGCATCGGTATTTGGGGATTTCCCGACGTAGCCTTCAATCTACGTTTGGGATTCGGTTTTTAGGGGTCGAACTTGTGCCGGTGCTTTAGGCGTTTGGCTTGCTATCGCTTTGTGGTGCCTCGCTGTGATCCTATGGTTCATCCACGCTCTTCCAAGGGTCGTGGGCATCACGGTTTCGATCGAAGCTTTTGGGGTTGATTTGTGGGACAAAGGCCAAAGTTTCGAGAGAAATTTTTGAGCTCCCATTCACCCCCCTCTAGTCGCCTTGCTATTGAATTCTCGGTCCTTCATAATTACACAAGTTTGAAATTTCAGCATGTGATTGCGAGAGGTTGAAAACTTGACATTGCCTAACTTTTCAACCGAGCCAAGCCTATGCATAAGCAATCAGAAGCTTGAAGCAACGGTTTTGGTCTTACACTACACGGCTCAAGTTTGACTCAAAGTGCAATGAGAAATAGTCTCGATACCGTGATGTGTTGTCAAGTAATCTCATCTCAATCTTTTCAATTCACTTAGACTTGGTTCAAATTTTAATAGAATATGAACACACCAAGCAAGTGAAGGACTTAGAACTAGATACATAGCAACCTAGCATATATGAAAAGCACAAGTGATTTCAACACCTTCTACACATGCTAGTTGCCAAACTCAATGGTGAACATGTTTCAATTTTTATGTTGAATTATGCATATTCACAGTTCTGAAAAGTAGCTCAGCTCACAACATGTATCAGTGATCAAAAAGAGCCTAAGCTACATGCATCATCATATATCATTAGAGCATACACTAATCAGAGCATAGATTCATTCTACAGATTATAGACATGAAGCTCGAGAAGATAAAGATGAAAAAATGATGAAATGCAAAAGCCAAAACAAGAACAAAATGAAAGAAGTCAGTCTATGATACAATAACCAAAATGTTTCCCCCAACTAAAAGGGGAAACACACACCAAGCTCACCTCTCAACCTAGCAAAGGTTGATTGGTCCAAAGGCTTGGTGAAAATATCTGCCAACTGAAGATGAGTATCGACATGGTGAAGGTCGATATCACCCTTCTCATAGTGGTCTCGCAAGAAATGAAAGCGCACATCAAAGTGTTTGGTCTTAGAATGCAGCACGGGGTTCTTAGCAACTCTAATCGCACTCGTGCTGTCACAAAGCAATGGAACTCGAGAAAAACTCAGACCAAAATCACGCAAAGTGGCCATCATCCACAACAACTGGGAACAGCAGCTAGCCGCAGCAACATATTCAGCCTCTGTGGTAGACTATGTGACACTAGACTGCTTGCGAGAAGACCAAGATACAAGAGAAGAAACCAAAAATTGACAAGTCCCAGAAGTGGACTTGCGCTCAAGTCGGCAACCAGCAAAATTAGCATCCGAGTAACCACAAAGGGAGAGGGTGGAAGAAGCAGAATACCAAATCCCAAACTCAGGTGTGAAACATAAGTACCTCATAATGCGCTTGACCGCCTGACGGTGAGAAGTGCGCGGCGACGCCTGAAAGCGCGTGCAAAGACACACCGCGAACTGAATGACCGGGCGTGTCGCCGTCAGGTACAGCAGTGACCCGATCATACTTCAGTTCTCCTTCTGGTCCACAGCTTCTCCGTCCTTGTCCGCATCCAGGGCCATCGTGGTTGACATGGGTGTTGGAAGAGGCTTGGCCTCACCCATATCGAACTTCTTCAATATGTCCTTGGTGTACTTGCCCTGGTGCACAAACGTCAACTCTCGGGATTGCTTGATTTGCAACCCAAGGAAAAACGTCAACTCACCGATCATGCTCATCTCAAATTCCCTGCTCATAGTATCTGCAAACTTGGCAACCAAAGCATGAGAGGAACCATCAAAGATGATATCATCCACGTAAATCTGAACCAACAAAGTGTCATTGCCTTGCTTGAGGAGAAAAAGCGTTTTATCCACACATCCCATTTTGAAACCCTTAGCAAGCAAAAAGGTTTTCAACCTATCATACCAGGCTCTAGGGGCTTGTTTCAAACCGTACAAAGCTTTGTGAAGTTTAAAAACATGGTTTGGAAACTTGGGATTTTCGAAACCTGGGGGTTGTTTCACATACACCTCTTCTTCTATGTAGCCATTTAGGAAGGCACTCTTGACATCCATTTGAAAAAGTTTAAAACCTTTCGATGCAACAAAAGCCAAGAGGATTCTAATTGCCTCCAAACGAGCTACAGGAGAAAATGTCTCCTCATAGTCTATCCCCTCCTTATGACTATACCCCTGGGCTATAAGTCTGGCCTTGTTTCTCACAACATTGCCATCCTCTCCTTGTTTGTTTTTGAAAACCCATTTTGTCCCAATAGGGTGACACTCAGGAGGAAGTGGAACAAGAACCCAAACCTGATTTCTCTCAAAATTTTCAAGCTCCTCATGCATGGCATTGACCCAATCCGGATCTATTTACACCAGATTTTGGACCGAGAAGATTATTATTTTGTGAGCATAAAACGGCTGGTTTATTAAGGAAAGGATCGGCCTAAAAATAAAGAAGCCTGTGTGGGTTCAAGCGTGACCAGAATGATTCATGTGGACCAGCGTGACGAGCTTCAAAGACGTGTCGGGCTCGACTGAGGAGTTCAAGTTCGGGTCGTCTTTTGTTTTACCTATTATGTAACCTAGTCGTGTTAGGACAGGAGTCAACCGGGTTATAAATAACTAGAAACCCGAATTTTGTAAGACATCCAATCAATCAAAACACCGGCCACCGGCCAAAACCCTTGGAGTAGGAGTAACGTAGATCTCAGCGAGACCTTCAATCAGGCAGGGCTGCATCGGCATCGACCGACCTCTGGTTTGCTTGTAAGTTTCACCAATGGCTTATGTCATCGTGTAATAAGGCTGTATTTGGCATCGACCAAACTCTTGTTATGCTATGGCATGGCTAGTTATCGGTCCAAGTTCGTCTTTTGTGAGACTGTCTTGACTCTGATCAATCTCTTACTTTAGTCGATCTTGACTAGTTATCGGCTTTATTAGTTTGGCAAACTAATAGATTCATTAAGTTACTGATGTCGTTTCATGTTTTAATTTGTTTCTTTATGTTTTAAACAACATCTTGCCCAATCAAGATTGACAAAATGGCTTAAGTTTAAAAGATGCTTAGTTTTGGCTATTCTGAGGTTTACGCGTTCACAACAGAGGAAATAGCCGATCCAAACCTTTCATCGACTATTTTGTCAATCTTGGTTGTTACATGTTGTGTGTTCGAGATATCCGATAAAACCACGATCCAATCTAAGAACAGATAGATTTGATCTAACACGTCTATTACGGCTGTATTTCTGAACCCCCACTGATATATATGATAGATTAGGTTTGCTTGATCTTAAGCTAAATCATGGTTTTGACAGATAGATCTTGTTCGTGCTTCATGGACCCTGTATCGGCTAAAATAGCCGATCCAATTATGCTTTCTTCATAATGTGTTCTTCTAAGTGGCTTGGAATTAATGGATCTACTCTTTGCACAAGACGTGATCTGGCTTGGTCATCATTATGGCTGTATGGAGACACCCCACTGTTGATGTTTAAGCTATTTTATCGATCTATTTGTTATTATGGTTGTATGGAGACACCGCACTGTTAATGAATAGAACTGCTTGTGCAATTAGTCGATACGTTGGTTTCATGTCGCTTAGACGTACACATAGATCTTTATTCTATTAACATCTTTTAAGCTCATCGGCTGTTTTTTTATTATAAGTGTTCCTTTACATATACCATAGTCGTCATGCTTCATATCCTTTCATACAATCTCTTGGGAGTTGACTTTGTAGTCAATGTCCTACTAACAATGGCTATATCAGAGCCGTATAATTTGGAACTATCTGGCACCAAACCAGCAGGTTCCACGATTTAACAACTTTTTTCTTCTCCTTGTCAATTACAGGTCAAATTGACTGGCACGCCTGAAGTTGATCTCGCTAAGAATCGGCACCGCCACCTTTTGAAGGTTCAGGAGGTTAGGACCTTGCTCTGTACGCCCTCCGAGGACCGTGTGCTCGAGTGTGTTGGCATGACCAAAATTTTACATCAACACATTCTTTTGGCACGCCTGGTGGGACATAGTCGTCTGAATCATGATGTTCGACAATAATGAAGTGCTAAACGTCACAATGGAAGAACTTCCGGAGGAAACTCAATGATTAATAGAACAGACTGTTGAGCAATATCGACACATGTGTTTACTGAGCTATAGCAAGACCAGGGATAAAAAGATCATTCAGAAAACTCATCTTCCAAGGGTGGTGTTGGAAGGTCATGAGGATCCAATGGTCCAGATACAACATAATGCTCTGCGAGAAGTAATCAGCAAGGCCATGTCCACTACTCTGATGAACCACAAATGAAGTGTTCCTCAACAGTCTCACAAATGCCATTAAAGAAGCTTTCAACTTGGGTGGTGACAGAAGAGGTCCAACATATACTGTTGGAAACAGTCCAGGAGCTAGAACTTCTACTGGACCTCAAATCAATGGTCCAAATGGCCATGGAAGCCAGATGATGATTAACCCTGGGGTGTGACACCGCAGTCAAAGCAACAGCCGAGTATGAGTAATAATATATACTCATCGGCTACAAAAATAGCTTCCCATGCAAGGCACATTATTAGAGACTTCAAGGCACCAACATATCAACGGAACGTAGCATCTGGTGATATTCCTCAGGGATATCATTATGTCTCAGATTTCTATACCTTGGATGCTCCAGAGAACCCGGGGTATAATGGCAACACTTTCAGGGGCTAGAGCATCGGCTATCAAAAGCCGGTGAATCAAATTGATCAACTGATGAGTCGGGTAACTGATCTGGTTCAGAAGCAATTTGGCTTGACGCCAAAATCTACAGTGATTGGCTTCAAAAAGCCATATCCAGAATGGTTTGATCAGGTTGTTCTTCCTCTAAGATATAGAATCTTTGATTTTACCAAATTCACAGGAGCCGGCTCAGTAACAACCATGGAGCATATAACCCAGTTTCTGGTCCAGCTTGGGGAGATTGGTGATGAACAAGCACTTAAAGTCAGAATGTTCCCTCTCTCTCTATCTGGTTTGGCTTTTTCATGGTTTTCATCTCTGCCACTCAATTCCATTCAGAGCTAGGAGGATCTAGAAGACAAATTCCATAAGTATTTTGACTTTGGAGTATTGGAAAAAGGCTTAGTAGACTTAATCGATACAAGGCAAACGAATAATGAGTCTGGATGCCAATACCTTCAGAGATTCAGAGAGATGAAGAATCAATGCTACTCCCTATCGTTGTCAGACCCAGAGGTGGTTAGCATTGCAATTCGAGGATTAATACCTGCCATCAGAGAGAAAATCAGCTTTGGTTGTAATAACATGGCCGATTTAGCTAAAAAGGTGGCAAATACTGATGCTCAGAATCGGTACAATCAAGTCTTTAAACCCAAGAAAGCCTACAATGCAGAAAGTCACACATTCCTGCAACATGAAGACGATGATTCAGGAGATCAAAGTGATGATCCAGTGGCTGCTGTAGACTGGGCTTGGAGAAACAACGAGTACATACCTTGGACAAAGGCTAATAGTACCGAGAAAGATGTAAAGTATAGCTTTGACATCACTAAGGCCCACAAGATATTTGACTACTTACTGGAGAAGGGTAAAATCAAGTTGACTGGGAATCACAGTATCCCATCGGTTGAGGAGCTCAAAAATAAAAGGTACTGCAAATTTCATAATTCTGGTACCCATACTACTAACGATTGACGAGTTCTCAGAGATATGATACAGAGGGCTATCGTTAAAGGCAGGATAGGCCTAGAAAAAGCTAAGGGTATGGGTATCAATGGCCATCCTTTCCCACAGATAGGCCTAGAAAAAGTTTCGGGTTGAAGTGAAATCAGAGTGTTGACTTCTGACAAAGCCAAGGCAGCTGGAACGGCTGATCCGAAGAAGCAGCTAACAGCCATGGAGTATTAGGAAATGAAAGGACAGAAGAACACTGATCTACATGATCAACCCGAAACTTCGAAGGCTGGTGAAGCAAGAAGACGTCCAACTATTAGAATTTTATGGAACAAGTGGCAACGTCAGAAGGAAAAGAGCCAAATGCAAAGAGAAAGAGATGAGCTGGAATATCAAGAGTGGCTTGAAGAAGAAGAGTATAGGAGGTCTCGTGAAGAAGAAAGGCGTATTAGAGATGAAGAATCATTGGGACGGTTCTTTCTTCAGACATTGTTGGAATGAAGGCTTAAAACTTCCCACTCTTCGTAATTGCCCAGAATGCAGTGATCAGTATCGAGAGTATAGGCAGTCGAGAGACAACCGCCGATATATACATGAAAGGTTGAGGTTTGAAAAGACAAATCGACGCATAAAAAATGAAAATGTTCATAATCGGCTTGGAGCAAGATTAGCCGATCGTGATCATCCCTGGCAAGAAGTACTATGGTGCCCTGGTGGCTTGACTAAAAGCCAGAAATGACGGGTTCAAAGGTTAAGGAATGATGAAATCCAGAAGAAGAAACCCAAAGTTTGGCAAGTAAAGCAGATAACCGATAAAGGTGAATCATCGGCTAATATTGCTGCTCTGTTCATGCTACCTGCCGAGTTTAGATCCTCTGATCATGAAGAAGAATCTGGTAGTAAAAGAGGCAGTTGCTCACTGGATCTATCAAGTAGAAGAGGCCACGTTTCAAAAACCTGAGAAACATTCCCATTTGAAGGCTTTATATTTGAAAGGGTTCGTTGATGGAAGGCCTCTGAACAGGATGTTAGTTGATGGAGGGGCAGCTGTTAATTTGATGCCATACGCCACTTTTAGAAAGCTTGGCAAAACTGCAGAAGACTTGACTCAGACCGATATGGGATTGACTGATTTTGCTGGCAACGTATCGGCTACTAAAGGTGTTGTATGTGTCGAGTTGACGATTGGTAGCAAGAGTATGCCAACTACCTTCTTTGTGGTCGATGCAAAAGGATCCTACAGTGTGCTTCTTGGAAGGGATTGGATCCACGCCAACTGTTGCATTCCATCTACCATGCATCAGAATGTGATTCAATGGATCGGCGACACTGTGGAAGTGGTACCAGCCGATTCAACTGTTAGTGTTGCTTATTCAGACCCTGATATTTGGAAAGATTCTTGAAGAAGACTTTCTCAAGACAATTGATGATAGTCAACAGCCGATCCAAGCAATCGGCTTCAAAAAATGTTTTTAATGGATTGTACAATTAACGAAGATGAGAGTAAGATGGGTAAGGGTTTCACATTGGCTGATGAACTAGATGCAGTTGATATTGGAAATGGTGATAAGCCGAGGTTGACATATATCAGTGCCAAGTTGGATCCCATGTTTAGGCAGGAACTTATTACATTGTTAAAAGAATACAAAGAATGTTTTGCTTGGGATTATTCTGAAATGCCTCATCTTGATCGATCGTTGGTTGAGCATCGATTCCCTTTAAACATGGGAGCAGGACTGTAAAACAAGCTCCGAGAAGGATTAGAGCAGAAGTTATGGCTGATGTGAAAACAGAGATCACCCGGCTTTACGAAGCTAATTTCATTCGGCAGTCTAGATATGCTGAATGGATATCTAGCGTAGTCCCTGTTTATAAGAAAAACGGAAAAATGAGGGTTTTTATTGACTTCAGGGATTTGAATAAAGCCACTCCAATGGATGGCTACCCAATGCCAGTGGCAGATATGTTAGTCAATGCGGCAACAGAACATAAAGTAATCAGTTTTATGGATGGCAATGTTGGATATAATCAAATCTTTATGGCAGAAGAAGATATACATAAGACTGCATTTAGATGTTCGGGTGCTATAGGCTTATATGAATGGGTGGTCATGACTTTCGGGCTTAAAAATGTCGGTGCAACTTATCAGAGGCTATGAATTATATTTTTCATAAGCTGATCGGCATGATTTTGGAGATTTACATTGATGATGTGGTTGTAAAATCTAGGGATTATCAAAAGCATCTTAAGGATCTCAGAGATACTCTTGAATGCACAAGGAAGCACGACTTAAGGATGAATCCCCACAAGTGTGCATTTGGAGTATCAGCTGGTCAGTTCTTGGGGTTTATGGTACATGAAAAATGTATTGAAGTTGGTCAAAAGAGTTATGATGCAATTGACAAAGCAGTGCCACCAACCACAAAGACTCAATTACAATCTTTGATTGGTAAAATTAATTTCATCAGGAGATTTTTTTCGAATCTATCAGCCAGGATTTTACCGTTCTCAGTTTTGTTAAAACTAAAGGATGATCAAGAGTTTAAATGGGGGGATGAGCAACAGAAAGCCTTTGATGAGATCAAAGAGTATATGAAGTCTCCACCAGTTTTGATCCCTCCTCAAGAGAACAAACCTTTCAAGTTGTATGTGTCAGCCGATGATCATACAATTGGATTGGCCTTAATGCAAGAATTTGAAGGAAAAGAAAGAGTGGTGTTCTATCTCAGTAAGAGATTGCTTGACCTAGAAACAAGATATTCTCCTATTGAAAAATTAAGCCTATGTTTGTACTTCTCGTGCACCAAGCTTCGATATTACCTGTTGTCTTCTGAATGGACGGTGGTGTCAAAGTTCGACGTAATTAAGTGGGAGGATTGGCAAATGGATTCTTGCATTATCAGAATTTGACTTGAAGTATGAATCGGCTAAAGCGGTTAAAGGTCAGGTAATAGCTGATTTTGTTACTCATCATCATAAACAAGAGATTAAAACTTTAGATTTTACCTCGTGGGCCTTGTTCTTTGATGGTTCCAGTTGCAAGCAAGGTGGGGGCATTGGTATTGTTCTTGTTTCTCCTCAGGGAGGGAGTTTTGAGTTTGCTTTCTCAATTGATCCAACCTCCACTAACAATCAAGCTGAGTATGAAGCACTTCTCAAGGGACTTCAGCTTTTGTGTGAGGTAGGCACCAAGACTGTTGAGATTTTTGGACATTCTCAATTAGTGATTAATCAATTGCTCGGCCTATATAAATGCAAAGATGATATTCTGTGGAAGCATTATGAAAAGTGCCTTGAAATGCTTGATTCTTTCTCTTCTGTTGTCATAAAGCATATTCCTAGATGTCAGAATCAAGAGGCTAATCCTTTAGCTCAAAGTGCTTCTAGATATCGGAAAAATGTTGAAATACTAAATGATGAGGTTGCCGATAGTGATGATAGGAGAATTGAGATTATTGAATATTTGAAGAACCCATCGCGACAGGTATCCAGAAAGTTGAGGTACAAAGCTACAAAATTTGTCCTTCTTGATGATCAACTATATCATAAGACAATCGATGGTGTACTTCTTAAATATGTCAATCAAGAAGGGGCCAAAGTTCTAATGGGAGAAATCCACGAAGGAATTTGTGGTGCACATCAATCTGCTCATAAAATGAAATGGATGATCAGAAGAGCAGGGTATTTTTGGCCGACCATTTTAGAGGATTGTTTTAAATATTATAAAGGATGTCAGGAATGCCAAAGATTCGGTAATGTTCAGAAGTCTCCGGCATCAGCTATGAATCCAATCACAAAGCCATGGCCATTTAGAGAATGGGGAATAGATCTAATTGGCCAAATATTTCCGGCATCTAGCAAGGGACACAAATTTGTGTTGGTAGCAACTGATTATTTTACTAAATGGGTTGAAGCTGTTCCTTTAAAAGAAGCTTCATCGGCTACCGTAATTGAGTTCATCAAAGAGCATATCATTTTTCGATTCGGTGTTCCTCAAACCATCACTACAGATCAAGGAAAGATGTTTGTACCAAAAGAATTTGAGGATTTTGCTGCTAGAACAAGCTTTAAGTTGATTAACTCGTCTCCATATTATGCCCAAGCCAATGGGTAGGCTGAAGCTTCTAATCAGATTTTGATCAAAATCATTAAGAAGAAGGTTAAGGAGCATCCAAAGAAGTGGCATTCGATACTCAGCGAAACTTTGTGGTCCTATAGGATGGCATGTCATGGTGCGACTAAGTGTTCACCATATGAGTTGGTCTACGGTCATGAAGCTGTACTACCTTGGGAAATCGGTATAGGATCCAAGAGAGTATCACAGCAGAATAATTTGAAAGCCGATGAATATAAACATCTCATGATGGACAATCTTGATGATTTAAACTTTCATCGGCTAAAGGCTTTGGAAAACTTTAGAGCTCAAAAGTTGAGAGTGGCTAAATATTATGATCAAAAGATCAGAGAGAAAAAGTTTAATGAAGGGACCTGGTTTGGAAAGTCATTTTACCTATTGGAACTAAGGATAACAAATTGGGAAGGACCCTACCGGATTACTAGATGTGCTCCTGGCAATGCTTATTTCTATGAGACGTTAGATGGGATCAAGTACTTCAGAGCGGTTAATGGGAAATATTTTAAGAAATATTACCCTAGTATCTAGGTAGATCAGATATAACTAATCGATCTGACTGATGACCAATATATTCAATTGATAGCCGATACCGATGTATCGCCTTCAGAAAAAAAAATAGCCAATGTGAACGAGACATCGCCTTCAGCTCAAATATAGATTTGAAAGAGACCTCGATGGGCCTTATTGCAGAGAAAATTACAAAGAATGCAGAAATCTCATTGTATTCATAAGAGGTTTCTTGTACAAGAGATTGATCCTAATGAGCTACTCAAAGACTTTATTGTGGCAGAACCTCCCGGTAATGTGGCCCACCCGCATACGTCATCATTATAAGAAGCCCAATGACAGTGCAAATGAAACACATCACTGGAAAGAACTATCGGGTGTCCCCGATAGAACCCCGAATCATCCACGAGCCACAGGATCATCATCATGAAGGTTGGAATAATTACGACATTACAACAGTTCATACAAAATACATCGGAGTGCGGAGGCAAGATAGATAAACTTTACAAAACATGAAGCTGTTACTTTTTACATAAATATAACCGGTATTGCGGAAGCAAGATAGTATTACAGAACAACACTTAGGGAAGCACCTAAGTTGGAGAAGAAGAACAACCAGATCACGTCGAGCCCACTGACATGATCGTGATCGACAACATCTGTTAAGAAACCTGCAACAGGGGTTAACAACCCTGAGTACAAAGATACTCAACAAGGCTTGCCCGACAAGAAAGGAGAAGGAACAGGTATGCTGGTTTGGGTCGGCTCAACAGTACTTTTCATTTGCATAAAACCTGACTAAAGTAATCCTAGATCCAAATTTTATTTAATCATTTAAGTACATGGTAAGAACTGAAAGTGAACACTAGTGAAATATCATTATCATTCTTTCTTAAACAAGTTCCATTTTATTGTACGATGCGGGTCGAAAGATTGAGTCTCCTTAACCGAGGAGCACGATGATTCGAACCGATTAAACCATATCTGGTAGTTTTCCACGATCATACGATATATGTATACCCTGGATCACACATATACCAACCCCAACCTCAGATCCTCCAAACAAGACCGGGTCCGCGCCACCCGAGAGTACTTGTACACCTCCAATCTGGGACTTTAACCCACGAGGGTAGCTAGTATTCCCTCCATCTCTCCACTCCCAGTGCGCGAGTAGCCGTTCTCATTTAAGAACCACCAAAGCAGAGCTTACCGTAGCATATGATCGGTACTTCACAGTTTCTCAATCTAGCAGGCCAACAACGGTTAACCCTAACCCGACACATCCGGGTCACCCTACACGGACCCAAGGTTCGATGCATGTGCCCGTCTGGTCTTAATCATCATTCTTTCTCATTATCATTCCAAAAATGTAAGTATTGAAAACATCTATCAAAAGCTTCATAAAGCAAGGCTAAGCATTTCTATCATTTGCATAAAGCAGGTATCAAGGAATGATATATCGATAACAAGGTGGATCATGCATCAACAGGTTTAAAGCATTTATTTGATAAACATCTAATGCAACAGGTTATCGGAAGTAAGTGGAATTGTAAATCCAAGGAAATGGTTAAATGAACCGGGGCTTGCCTTTGTTGCAGGGAAGATAGGATCCAAGAAAGGTCCATAGAGGTTAGTTTCTTTTCATCTCGAAGTGGAAACACTCCCTCGGAAGCTTGTCCTCCAAGGCTCCTGTTCTGAGGCTCGATCAACTGGACCTTCTTGATCCGGAGCTTGATCAACCCAAACTTCTCACTCTCGAATACTACACGTAGATAAATGATGGATGCTTTAGCATGATGCCATGAAATGCATACAAAGGTGCAGGACAATTATAACAAAAGATTAAACAAACTTAAGGAAAGTCGAGTACAACTTTCCTTCGCGGTAAAGTTGCAAACCAACAAAACCAACTTGCAACCCACCAACTAGAGTTTCTAGCTACACATACAACTTCCACCAAGCACCTTTAGGAAGATAACTAAGGATGGCTAAGGTTCATTAAAACATCACTCAAGCCATAGGATAACAAGATGAGAGGTGTCCCATGGTCTTCAAACAATAACTCAAAGTCACACAAGATGTAAAACCTACTGCCCAAACTTTGGACAGATTACATGTTCTATGCTAATGAAGCCATAACCAGAGCTACCAAGATTCAAAAGGGGTGATCCAAGACAATTTGAAAAGCTTATCAAATTGTCTACAAACTTGCTAACATCACCCAGGGTTGTTTCTATAGGCAACTTGGTCAACTAACTTGAATAAACATTGCTGTCCATAACTAGGACAGATTTGCTTACCCAACTTCAAACAGCTATAACTAGAGCTCTGAGTTACCAAAAAGGGTGATCCTTAATAATCTAGAAAGCTTATGAAAAACTCTAAAACTTTCCTATTATACTCAGCAGGTGATTCCCTAGTTAAAAGGCTGAAACTGCTCATCTCCCAGATCTGTCCAAAAGGTAGGGCAGATCTGTTCTACTGACTGAGAAAAACTATATCTCCTAATCTAGCTGGCCTAAAATCATGAAATTTTAGGACAAGCTAGAGACAGAAGTTAGCTACAACTTTTGTATACAACTTATTTACAGAAAACATATTCTTCTAAGGGGAAACAGTAAATTAACAAACATTGGTTATGCAGCCATATTAACATGGATATAAAATCAAATGCATTATTTGATCTATAACATGACTAAACATGATTAACTAGATACATGAAACATAACCATCAACTAAAAGACTATTGAAGAGGCAAAGATTAACCATAACTTCCTATGAACACTTAATTACCTAATTACTTAAACAAAACTCTATTAACCATTTCTTTATAAAGAAAACATAGGAAAAAAGAGTTAAACTAAACTTTGTCAAATTGAGCCCAAACTTTTTGAAATGGTTAATTATATAAAATAACAGTTGCAAAACAAATACAACAATTTTTGGACAAACAATTAAACCTGCAGAATTAAATTAAACTATAAACATTTAAATAATTAAATAAAGCATAGAAATAGCAAAACAACTTATTTTATCCAACAGAGCTCAAAATTTTTGTGGAGATACCTTTTATGCTAAAAACAGTGACAAAAATAGTTTCATGATTTTTGGACATTTAAATAAGCCTACAAAAATCATCAAAGTCCATTTATTAATTAAAAGGCCTATTTAAATCATTTTCAAACTTTGTTCAAAACTCAAGGTTCATATTTTTCATAAATACTAGAGAGCTTGAGAAAGCTACACAAAAATTTTCACAAATTTTGGAGCTTCCTAGAAAAACATATGAAAAAGACAAAACCTAATACTATTCACTCAAACTGGAAAAAGGAAAAACTTCTTCTCTCCCTGACCGCGGGCCCAAGCTGTCAGCGTCTTCTCTTTCCCCCGCCCCCTCACGCCCGGACCAGAGCCCGACTGGCCTTGACCAAGGACTCGGCCGGCGTTGACTGGCCGTCGGCCTCCTCACCGGCGAGGTCTCCGGCGACGGCGAGGACTCCAAACCCTACCCCTTGACCTGACGCCCCGATCCCACCACTCATTTGGACTAGGACGGACACGGACAAGCACTGGCGACGGCCCTGGCGGCTCGGCCATGGCGAGAACGGCGGCGACGCGGCGTTCCGACCTCTAGGGTTCGGTAGGGACCAAACAAGAGCGGCTCCGCACTTAAGCACTTTCTGCGACCATGATGCGCACCCAAACTCACTCGGAGATGACTCCGAACGACATGGACCACGATGGCGGCCATGGGGGACACTCATGCCGATGGCAACCCACGCAGACAGACCACAAAGACACGGTAGAGACCAAACTCAGGGACGCAACACGCTTAGGGACTCATCTCGACCATGATGCGCGCGCTAGACTCGCTAGAGAAGCACCAGACCAAGGTTGGCCATGGTGGCGGCCAAAGCAGAGCTTGCGCCAAAGGCAAACCTCGCGGACTGGACAAGACAGGGCGGTAGAGGCCTCAAGAGCGAGCCAATAATGACCAGCGAAGCAAGGCGAAGCTAGGGGTGTATATGGTTTGGCTGATAAGAGCCCGAGCTTACCTACCCATGGCGAGCTTGAGCTCGGCGGGGTCTAGCCGACAGGGAAAAAGATGACCGCGGCTACTGCGATTGGAAGCTCTATAGCTGGGGCTGGTTGACTCTGGAGTGGCGCAAGAGTAAGACGGAAAGGATTGGGAGACTGAGGCCATAGAGATGCAGCGGCGGCCATGAAAACTACCGGCGGGAGTGACTCGGTCTAGCCGGGAAACAGAGCAGGCGAGAGCGAGGAGGAGAGCAGCGGCTGCTGCGCGGCTGGCTCTAACGATGCAAGCGCGGGGTTGAGCTCCACGTTGCGGACAACACATCAAGCAAGCAGCTGCGTGGGCGGCGGTGTGGCGCGCGGGCAAACGGCGGCGGCGCGGCGGCCCGAGGTGCAGAGCACCTTGCTCTGTTCTCGCCCCCCTCTCTCAGATTACTGTAGCAAGGCAAACTTCCCCCTTTTCTTTTTTCTCTAGATTTTTGTACTGCACGACAAAATCTCCTAAAACAAAAGTTGCTCCAAATTTTGTGTTCTACAAACTTGCTTAAAGAACCAAAGTCAAATTCTACCTAGATTTTGAAATGGAGTTCAAATTCAAATTTGGACCAAACTGAATTTCAAAATTACTTTTGAATTTTCTAAACAACTTCAAATTTTACCAATATACAAGTTGTTCCTTATAAAATTATCTAAAATTTTGTTTTTGGTCCCATATCCAAATTTTGCTTAATTTTGAAACTACACAAAAGGGGATAAAACTAGGTTTGGAAATTAACTTTCAATTTGAAACCAAATCAAACTTGTTTTCCAAATTACTTCAGATTTTCTTTAATAACTTGAAAATCTATCTTAATAAAAGTTGTTGATTTTAATCCTCTCTACAACTTTGACTAAAGGACCCAAGTCTAATTCTTTTTAGTTTTTGAAATCTAGTTTTGGGGTAAAATTTAGGGTTTAAAAGATTTCAAATTTATTCAAACTTTTGTGCTGAAACTTCGAAAACTTTGAATACCAAAGTTGTACCTCTCAACAAGAGCTACAACTTTGCTTTTGAAACCATTTTGAAATTTGACTTCCTTTTTGACTTATTGAAAAGGGAATAAAAAGAACATACAAACATGGAAGTCATCACACATGATCATACAACACTCAAGTCAAACATACAAAGCATCACATTTATGCCTTAAATAGGAAATGTTGTTATGCCATGATGCTTGTTGATTATGCATACTTAGTACCTTACTTAGGGTTTTAATTATCGCTTAACACCAGGGGTGTTACATTTATCTACTATAATTATAGAAGGGGTGGACTCTGCTATTTCCCCAGCTGCTCGTTCAACACCATCGAAGTGCACTTCCATGGCGTCGCTTATTTCTGAGGTAACCTCAAGGCCACCCAGGTCTTGGCCGGTGTAGGCTTGGGCAGCCCCGAGGGCCATGGCAGCACCATGACGAACACCATGGAGGGCGACCTCATGTACCCCTATGGGGATGTTGGTCACCCTCTCCGCGACGCTGTCGCCGGCGACGTTCACGGAGTCGGCCGCTTCATTCCCCGCCTCCTGAAGGGCCTCCAAACGCACGGTCAGGTCTGCGGAATAAACGAGACACATCGAAATGAGCAAAGGAGATTCAATTAGATGAAAATTCTTCGGAGAGGAAGAAAAATACCGGCGACACGTGCATCAGATTCGGCGCATTGTTGGACTGCTGGGGAGGCCCTCGCCTCTGCTTCCTCCAAGGCCTTTTGGAGTTGGGCGATGTGGTCTTCAAGGAGGCAGTCCCTGATGGTGGCCTCCGAGTGAAGGTTCCGCATTTCCGTCATTTGACGGTAATGGCAGGTGGCCATTGACTCGGAGCTACTCGAGGAGGGGTTTTCAGAGGCCGACTCCATTCCAGGGGGAGGCGCCAAAGCAGCTGCGGCATTAGAAGGACCTTCGTCGATTCTGGATAAGGGTAGAGGAAGAACGTCAAATCAAGCTTTCAAAAATAATGAGAACTAGAGTCGATTAGGCATGAAGGGAAACAGACCTAATGCGGTGCTAAGGGCAGAAACGAGAGTTTACTTCCTCCTCTGCAAGATGCTTACCACGGTTGTTGTCTGCCATTGGAAGAGGAAGAGATAGGCTTTTAGACGGAAAAGCTTTTAGCAAGAAAGAGGGTTTTTAACGGAAGGCAAAAGCAAGCAGAAGATGTGCTCTGAGTGTGACGGAAGAGGGAGACGAAGGGGGATTTATATTAGAAGATTGAGTCTCAGAAGGGGAAAAGATGCCGCTTCGTACAATGTGTGCAGAGTACTCGAGTGGGATGTTAAATCACAATATGGTTTTCAAGAGAAGAGCAGCCGTCTCGCATTGATCATCAAGATATTGTTCATACTGTTTGAAATATCGAAGGGAAAGAAAAAAGGACTCAAAATTTTGGAATAAAATAAATTTCATCCCAAAATTGGGGGGCATGAAAGAATGTGTTGACGTAAATTTTGGTCACGCCAACACACTCGAGCACACGGTCCTCGGAGGGCGTACGGAGCAAGGTCCTAACCTCCTGAACCTTCAAAAGGTGGCAGTGCCAATTCTTAGCGAGATCGACTTCGGGCGTCCCAGTCAATTTGACCTGTAATTGTCAAGGAGAAGAAAAAAGTTGTTAAATCGTGGAACCTGCCGGTTTGGTGCCAGACAGTTCCAAATTATACGGCTCTGATATAGCCATTGTTAGTAGGACATTGACTACAAAGTCAACTCCCAAGAGATTGTATGAAAACGTATGAAGCATGACAGCTATGGTATATGTAAAGGAACACTTATAACAAACAAACAGTCGATGAGCTTAAAAGATGTTAATAGAATAAAGATCTATGTGTACGTCTAAGCAACATGAAACCAACGTATCGACTAATTGCACAAGTAGTTCTATTCATTAACAGTGGGGTGTCTCCATACAGCCATAATAACAAATAGATCGATAAAATAGCTTAAACATCAAAAGTGGGGTGTCTCCATACAACCATAATGATGACCAAGCCAGATCACGTCTTGTGCAAAGAGTAGATCCGTTAATTCCAAGCCACTTAGAAGAACACATTATGAAGAAAGCATAACTGGATCGGCTATTTTAGCCGATACAGGGTCCATGAAGCACGAACAAGATCTATCCATCAAAACCATGATTTAGCTTAAGATCAAACAAATCTAATCTATCATATATATTAGTGGGGGTTCGGAAATACAGTCGTAATAGACATGTTAGATCAAATCTATCTGTTCTTAGATCGGATCGTAGTTTTATCGGATATCTCGAACGCACAACATGTAACAACCAAGATTGACCAAATAGTCGATGAAAGGCTTGGATCGGCTATTTCCTCTATTGTGACCGCGTAAACCTCAGAACAGCCGAAACTAAGCATCCTTTAAGCTTAAGCCATTTTGTCAATCTTGATTGGGCAAGATATTGTTTAAAATATAAAGAAACAAATTAAAACATGAAACCACATCGGTAACTTAATGAATCTATTAGTTTGCCAAACTAATAAAGCTGATAACTAGTCAAGATCGACTAAAGTAAGAGATTGATCAGAGTCAAGACAGTCTCACAAAAGACGAACTTTGACCGATAACTAGCCATGCCATAACTTAACAAGAGTTTGGTCGATTCCAAATACAGCCTTATTACACGATAACATAAGCCATTGGTGAAACTTACAAGCAAATCGGAGGTCGGTCGATGCCGATGCAACCCTGCCTGATTGAAGGTCTCGCCGAGATCTACGTTACTCCTACTCCTAGATTGGCCGGTGGCTGGTGTTTTGATTGATTGGATGTCTTACAAAATTCGGGTTTCTAGCTATTTATAACCTAGTTGACTCATGTCCTAACACGACTAGGTTACATAATAGGTAAAACAAAAGACAACCAAACTTGAACTCCTCAGTCGAGCCCGACACGTCATTAAAGCCCGTCACGCTGGTCCACATGAATCCTTCTGGTCACGCTTGAACCCACACAAGCTTCTTTATTTTTAGGCCGATCCTTTCCTTAATAAACCAGCCATTTTATGCTCACAAAATAATAATCTTCTCGGTCCAAAATCTGGTGTAAACAGGATCAGATAAAGCGTGTCCAACATCTCGGGGTTCAAAATCAGCAACAAATGCAGAATGGGCAAAGTGAGAAATTTGTTGTGACCTTGACCGAGTGACGCGTTCGTGGATGTCGTCGATCATCTGTTGAGGAGGGTGTTGGCGCTGGATGTGTCATGGCACCTCCCTTGGTGAAGTAACCTCCCCCTGAACGGTAGCTGGTGCCTCCTCGGGTACAAGTGGTACAGCCTGAGGTGGTGGATCACACGACCCCCATGTAGTGGAAGAAGACGGGTTGGGGCCGTGAACAGTCATGGTCGAAGTCGACCCAATCGACACAGCAGGTGGAGGAAGTGTCGGATCATCAATCCCTTTAGCACCTTCTTCCTCATCATCAAAAAGAGGTTCTCCAACCTCATGGTCACTTGCACGCTCAAAACTAGAAGAAGGACAAAGCACAGTCTCGTCGAAGGTGACATCGGATGTCTCCATGACTTGGTTAGTATCAAGGTTAAGTACACGATATGCACGAGTATGAATACCATAACCTAAAAATACACCGTCAGAAGAGCGAGACTCAAACTTGTCCAAGTTGCCTTTCTTGAGTATAAAACAGTGGCAACCAAAGACTCTAAAATAACTCACTTTGGGTTGCTTCCCAAATCGCAACTCATAAGAGGTTTTCTTCAAGAAGGCATGGAGAAAAATGCGATTGGAAATATAGCATGCAGTGTTTATAGCTTCGGCCCAATATCGCTTAGGAGTCCTATGCTCATCGAGCATCGTCCTGGCTATCTCCACAAGGGTCCGATTTTTCCTCTCTACAACACCATTTTGTGGCGGTGTGTAGGGGGAAGAAAACTGATGCTCTAAACCCAAGGAATTACAAAACTTCTCAAAATCTGAGTTCTTAAACTTGGAACCATTATCGCTATGAATAGCTCTCATCGAGATCTTAGGCAACTCGTTCTGAAGTCGCAAGATCAAATTGCGAACAAAAGTGAAAGTCTCAGTTTTCTCAGCTAAAAAGAAAACCCACGAATATCTCGAAAAGTCGTCAACAACAACAAGCACATACCATTCCCACCAACCGAGCTCACCTAAGCCGGACCGACAAGATCCATATACAAAAGCTCTCCAGGGCACTTGGTCATAACTTGGTTCACAGGATGGTGGGGAGCAGCAACCATTTTCCCTTGTCTACAAGAATGACAAACAAGATCCTTCTCCATGTGTAACTTGGGCAATCCTCGGATTAGGCCAAGTGAACTAAGTCTTGCAAGCAAGTCGAAGCTCAAGTGACCGAGTCTGCTATGCCACTTCCAAAGATCAGAGGAGGAGGGTCCAGCCAAAAGACAACGAGAAATGCCAAAAGGCTCTGAGAAATTCGCACGAAAGACTTTCCCAAAGGGCGAAATCAAACACACAAGATTGCCCTGAGGATTCAAAATACGACTGAGATTCGGCTTAAAACGAATCTCATAGTCATCATCAAAGAGTTGCGAAACAGAAAGAAGATTAAAATGCAAGTTAGAAACAAGAGCAACTTCACGCGACACAAAGTGCTCATTAACTCGCACAGACCCATGAGACAACACATTACCTTTGGTATTGTCGCCAAAGGTGATAAACTCCTTTCTGGCAACTAGACTAAGACTAGAGAACCACTTGGCGTTTCTGGTCATATGCCTTGAGCACCCGGAATCCACCAACCAAACGTTCTCCAATCGCCTTACCTACATCAATAAAAAGACATAGGGTGAGCATACGGTCCAACACTGGGGTGAGTAAAATGGGAAGTATAACAGTGTTGGCCCGGCTGCTCAAAAGAATGGTTAGTAGCAAAACCATTCCTAGCATGCCTACGGGGAAAGAGATCACCACGTATAGGAAAACATGGTCCGCTAAGGGAAGAGCGTCCATCGCGATACTCAAAACGTGGTGGGGGGTAACGCTCAACAACAAAACCACCGCCAAGGGGTCCATAGCCTAAAAAAGCAGGATCCCGTCGGGCACGACCTCCTTGTGGCCTAGGACCTTGAGGAGTTGGACCTCTAGGCCTAGCAGCTCTCCTTTTAACATTCGGCACAGGTACATCGTGGAAAGGATGGTACATGTCCGAGTTGTTCATCTCCTTTGCCCGATGCTCCTCTCTCTTGCGCCGAAAGCAAAACTCCCTCAAGTGTCCATCTTTCCCACGGTGTTCACAGTGGTACCTCACCGCTCTCAGAGGGGGTTGTTGGTACTCACGATAGTGAGTGTGGATCACTTGGCTCTTTTGTGGCATAAGCTCCTCATGGATTGGTGGAATAATGTCTTGCTTGTTCCTGAGGTGGTTTGGTTTTGGAGCCCATGTCTGTTCCTTGGGTGGAGCTCTTGGAGGTTCCACAAACACTCCTTCCTTGGAGTTGGGTTTGACAGGCTCTTTGGGTGGAATCTTGGTCAGTTTGGGAGTAGTGGTGGAGTTGGGCTTCTCACTCGGCTTAAGACCACTAAACTCTCCAAACTTCACGAAAGATGAAGCACACTCAACACCCTGAGCAAAACCAACACCGGGACCTCTAGCAGCACGTTTGAATTGGGCAATCATCATCTCAAGCTACGGCTCACCACAAGACACCCATGACAAGATGGTCCGAAGGTATGTGTTTTCTTCCTTGGTTTGCATCTTGACATGCTTCATGTTTGCAATCTCCATCTCCAGACCCTCACACAAAACACACCTAGACACACAAGTGCTACCCGAGCTAGCCTTCTCAAGAGACACAATCTTGGCATTCTTCTCTGCCAACTAAGATTGCAAGCCCACACAAGACTTGCACGCACCCAGAAACCCTGGTCTAGCCTTCAGCTCATCCATCTCTCCAACCAACGCAACATACTTCCCCCTCAAAGTGATAAGGTCAGTCATGTGCTTGGAGCACATCTCACACTCATCCTCCTCAGACACGACAATGGTGGACTTGACAGACTCAAGCTCTTTCACCGCGTCCTCCCACTTTCTCCTAAACTCCTTTCTCTCTCTAGCAGCAAGCCTAAGTAGTTTATCTTGACTAAGGAAAGAAGCAGTAAGCTTGTCAACCTCAGCAGAGAGTTCATTAAGAGTTTGAGATACCTGGGAGGTGTCGTCGTCGTCGTCCCGAGGGATCTCCTCCAGCTCGCCGTTGACCTCATCCCCGAGGGCCATGGCACAGAAGCCCTCGTTATCAGTGAAGAAACAAAGACCGTTCAGCTTGTCCTCGATCTTCTTCTTCTTCTCGGACTCATCATTGCTTGATGCAGCGGAGTCGTCAATGTCGCTGAGCGTGGCGAAGAAGGCACGCTGCTCGGCCTGGGCCTTCTCCAAGTACTTCTCCTTGATGTACTCCTTGTTGAAGCCGCCCCTCCTCTTGTGCTTGGCGGGGACGTACTTCTCCTTGCGCTTGCCAGAGTCGTACTTGTGGCCATGATCCGCCTTGCCGAAGACTTGCTTGTTCTGCTTCTTCGGGCAATTTGCGATGAAGTGGTTCGAGCCTCCAAACTCGTAGCAGCCACCTCGTCCTCCTCCGCGGCGACGGTTCATGCAGTTGTTGTGGAACCGTGAGAACTGGTTGGCAAGTGTTGACGGAAGTTATAGCATGTTTTACCTTATCAAAATACCGTCAACAGGCCTCGGTTTCAAGGAAGTATAGCATATCATGAGCATATTTATCACTAATAAGTTCCACTTGTACTCTTAGCTTGTGAACTTGTAGGAGATGGCAAAATGAACAAAATGAGGCCAGGTGGGCCCACCAAGGGGGTCAGCCGACCCAACCTTGGGGCCACCTCGGCCAGGGTGACATGGCACAATCCAAGAGAAGCATGTTCAAGCCAATATCAACCCTTGGATCAAACATGTGCTTTTACTCAATGGTACAAGATGAGAAGCACATGGATTCAGGGGTCCACACCGAAACCAAATGCAACCATCATCACAAGACTTGCTCCATGACATGTGGGGTCACCAAGGGAGAGAAGAAGGTGGGCCAGCCCTGTCATATGGGGGGTCGGCCGACCCCCCCTTGGTGGGCCCTGGCTACACTATTCCACCTGGTGATGTCAGCACCTTCTAGAAGCAAAGTGGTGGGCCCACCTATCATTGGCTGGGGTCGGCCGACCCCAGGGTGAACCCCATCCAATGTCGGTTGTTTGCACATGTTTCACACATGAAGAAATCAAGGCCATCCATCCATGGCGGTTACTATGGCGGTTTGATCCAATGGCCAAGGAAGGAGAGCACGCGGATCGCTGACGTGGCACCGGAGTAGCCGCTACTCAACCTCCAAGCTATAAATACCCCCTAGAGCTCTTCATTTGTATGCATCCAAGGAGAGAAAGTCTACTTAGTAGCTTTAGTGTTAGAAGAGAGGGAAGGGAGTGAGGAGTTCCACGGAGGAGTCCCCGCCTGTCGGGAGTCTTCTCCAAGGTGCGCCTCAGCGGATGCGCTTCTTCTTGTAAGTGTTACATCTGAGTCCTTCTAGTATTTAATATTCTGGTCTAGTAATTTAAGTTTACAGTTCTTTTACTTGGCGCATTGCTTTACTTTGTTGAAGTGCTCTAGGCCTAATAAGCTTAGCTTTAGAGTAGTAAGATTAGTGTAGACGTGGTGTCTAGGCTATATCTTGCCAGTGTGGACTTCTTGTCGCACTTGTGTAGACGCCTGGTGGTAGAGTGACAGACACAGCCAGTGCTTAGAGTTCCTCTCAAGTGTTGTAGGCAAGTTGAAAATAATAGTTGGGTAGCAGCATTGCCGCCTTAGTAGTTGTTAGGTGGAAAACCTTTTAATCAACTACTGTTTCGTCCTTCGCCCCCAGTAAGGAATGAGGTGGTAAACCTCAGTACTCTTAGAAAACCAGTACCAGATATTGATATTAGGAAGACCTCTCTATCCCAGTTATCATATACCCTTTGATCATCCTTTGACGACCCTACTTCTAGTTAATCCACTTCACGTTCCCTGTGGAAATACAATACCTGGAATACTCCCAGTGAAAGGCTACAATTGACTACCTTCCGCTTGCGGTATATCCGTTTCCCACTTCTGGTGTCAACAAGCTTTTCTGGCGCCGTTGCCGGGGATAGATTAAAACTCTATTCTTAGTAGCGACGTTAAGAAATACCAACAAGCCTTTCTGGCGCCGTTGCCGGGGATAGATTAAAACTCTATTCTTAGTAGCGACGTTAAGAAATACCAACAAGCCTTTCTGGCGCCGTTGCCGGGGAACGGTAGTTGTGTTAGCTAGAACAATGTCGTTAAAGTTATCGTAGTTTGATTAGAACTTTTATTTCATAAATCAATATGGATCAAACAACCCTTTTTGACTACGCTGCTCCATCGGGCGCTGAGTTGGAGCCGCCTAGTTCATCTCATGCCGTTTTGGCAGTTCGCTATGAGCTTCGCCCCAGCCTCATAGCGATGGTTCAGGAGAATCCCTTTTCGGGAGAAGTAGATGAGAATCCTTATACCCACCTACGTGATTTCGAACAACTTTGTTCGTGTATTCACATCCAAGGGGTGAGGCGAGTCACTCTTAAGTGGAAGCTATTTCTGTTCTCGTTAACGGGAAGAGCTAGACGCTGGTATACTCGCTACGTTGGTAGTGTGAACAGAGAATGGGAGAAACTGCAAGCCATGTTCTGCTTAACGTACTTTCCCATATCCCCCGTAGCTCGTCTTCGTAGAGATGTGCTAAACTTCAAACAAGACGAGAAGGAATCTCTAGGTGCGGCCTGGGCACGACTTACAGACTTAGCATCCTCTGGCCCAGATTTAGCTATAACCGAGCCAACCCTTATGCAACATTTCTATCTCGGTCTTAGCCAAAACTCCGCACAATTCCTTGATTTAGCCTCTAAAGGAGCCTTCCTCCATTTACCCATTAGTGAAGGTAAGGAAATCCTTGCGACCATTCTCAAGAACACCCCCTACACCGATGACCATAGTGAAACTCTAGAGGAAGATCAAACTCCTAGGGACGAACCCACGACAGCCGAGACTCCTTTACCTATACCCCAAGCTGTCAAACCTGAACCCCAACCACCTACTCCTCCAAAGGAAGAAGTAATTCATCCTTTGGATTACCCTCTAAATATCGAGACAGATCTTTTCACCGATTAGGGCAATGTCTCGAAACAACCTGTGCAGAAGAGATCCACAGCTCGTAGAGCTCCTAATAACCACATGCCAATCCAGTTTGAGGCAAGTTACCTTAAGGCGACTGCCGAAGAGCTCATGTCTATTATGAGCAACGAATGGTTCAGGGAGGCTGAAGCATCATTAGATGTCGTTAAGCTTCTGTCCTGTTTCACATCCATACCGTGTGCCATAAACAAGACGGCTGTAGATTCCCTCTATGATCCCGCTGTAGGAGTAAATTTAATGTCTAAATCGTTGATGTTAACAATCCTAGGTGAGGAACCACTAAACCCAACCAATAAATTCCTTAAACTTCCTTCTGGAAGATTGGTCGAGAGTTGCGGGATTGCACAGAATATTTATATCACAATTAACAAGGTTAGCTTCCTCGCAAACTTCTATGTCTTTGATGTAGACGAGGTCGACTTGTTAATTTGGCACCCACTCATGAGATTCATTGAGGGATTTCGTGAAGGGAGCCTTAAGGGTCACTTTGGGAAGGATCTAGATCTTTCAGTTCCTTTTGCCGGCTCCATTAATTCGATAGCCGAACCAAAACCCGAGCCTGATCCAATAGAGGAGGTGATGTCGGTATCTTCACTAGAAACTTCTCAACCCGATCTAGAAGAAGACGCCCATGACTTTATCCAAGAAGAAGACACTGATTTAGATGAACCGTTAGACTTGGATGAGTCTGAACCTCCACCAAAACCCTTTATAGATCTTAAGCCACTTCCTTCTGGGCTTAAGTATGCCTTCCTTAATGGTGATAGAGAGACTCCCGTGATCATTAGTGATCGACTTACAATGGAAGAAGTTTCTAAACTCATCACCGTCCTAGAAAAACACCGATCCGTCTTAGGATATTCGTTGCAAGATCTCAACGGAAACAATCCCGCTCTTTGCACACATCGCATTCCGATCGAACCCGATGCTACACCTTCTAGAGAGCCACAAAGGAGGCTCAACAATGCGATGAGAGAAGTAGTAAAGAAGCAGGTCTTGAAGCTCTTGCACGCGGGCATAATCTACCCTGTTCCAAACAGCGAGTGGGTCAGCCCCGTCCAAGTAGTTCCTAAGAAAGGAGGAATGACGGTCGTTAAAAATCAAAACAACAAATTGATTCCACAACGAACCGTCACGGGATGGAGAATGTGCATAGACTACCAAAAACTTAACAAGGCCACAAAGAAAGACCACTTTCCGTTGCCATTCATCGATGAGATGTTGGAATGGCTAGCCAAACATTCCTTCTTTTGTTTCCTTGATGGGTATTCGGGGTACCATCAAATTCTGATCCATCCCGACGACCAAAGTAAGACCACATTCACATGCCCCTATGGGACATATGCATACAGGCGCATGTCATTTGGCCTGTGCAATGCCCCTGCTTCATTTCAGAGGTGCATGATGTCCATCTTCTCAGATATGATAGAAGAAATCATGGAAGTTTTCATGGACGACTTTTCAGTCTATGGAACAACCTTTGATCACTGCCTAGAGAATCTGGACCGTGTCTTACAATGCTGTCAAGAAAAGCACTTGATCCTGAACTGGGAAAAATGCCACTTCATGGTTCAAGAAGGGATAGTGCTAGGACATAGAGTATCTGAACGTGGAATAGAGGTAGATAGAGCTAAAATAGAAGTTATAGAACAGCTCCCACCTCCCACGAATGTTAAAGGCGTTCGCAGTTTCCTTGGCCATGCCGGTTTTTATAGAAGGCTTATAAAAGATTTTTCTCAAATTGCTAGACCCCTAACAAACCTGCTAGCTAAAGACGCACCCTTTGACTTTGACGACAGATGCTTAGACTCTTTTTACCATCTCAAGAAAGCACTTATCTCTGCACCAGTCATTTAACCTCCTGACTGGTCGGTACCTTTTGAGATAATGTGCGATGCTAGTGACTATGCTGTAGTAGTTGTCTTAGGACAGACCCAGGATAAGAAACACTATGCCATTTCCTATGCTAGTAAAACACTAACCGGACCACAACTAAACTATGCAACAACAGAAAAAGAACTTTTAGTTGTGGTGTTTGCTATAGACAAGTTTAGATCTTACTTGGTAGGAGCCAAGGTGATCGTCTACACCGATCACGCAGCTCTGAAATACCTACTTACTAAGAAACATGCTAAACCACGACTAATAAGATGGATCCTACTGCTCCAAGAATTTGATCTAGAAATTAAAGATAAAAAGGGAGTAGAGAACTCTGTAGCCGACCACTTGTCTAGAATGCAAACTGAGGATAAACAGGACCTGCCCATCAATGACTATCTTCGGGACAACACACTCCTCAAAGTTTCAGACACCTACCCGTGGTATGCAAACATCGTCAACTACATAGTCTCAGGCTACGTACCACCTGGAGTAGACAAAAAGAAGCTTATCAAGGAGAGCTCGATGCATCTATGGGATGACTCGTATCTCTATAGAGTATGCCAAGACGGCATACTAAGAAGGTGTGTGCCCATGAACGAAACAGTCAAGATCATGGAGAAGTGTAATGGAGCAGAGTATGGAGGCCATTATGGAACATTCCGAACCCATGCCAAGATTTGGCAAAGTGGATTCTATTGGCCTACCATGTATGAAGACACCAAGGACTTTGTGAAGAAGTGTGCAAGGTGTCAGAAACATGGGAACATCAATGCCCGTGATGGAATGCCACTCACAAACAACCTACAAGTAGAGCTGTTCGACGCCTAGGGAATTGACTACATGGGTCCTTTCCCCCCGTCTCAAGGTTGTGAGTATATTCTGGTGGTAGTAGACTACGTATCCAAATAGGTTGAAGCCATGCTGTGCAAGTCAGCCGATTCGTTGCACGCAACGAAGATGTTCAAGGAAATAATATTCCCACAGTTTGGCACCCCAAGGTTAGTAATCAGCGATGGAGGAAGCCACTTCATTGACAGAAAGTTCCGATGCTACTTAATAGAAAGAGGGATAAGGCACAATATTGGAACACCTTATCACCCACAAACAAGCGGACAAGCAGAAACATCAAACAAGCAAATCAAGAATATTCTGCAAAAGACTGCCAATGAAATGGGGACAGCATGGAGAAGCATGCTATCAGATGCACTGTGGGCATACAGGACCGCATACAAGATTCCAATTGGTATGACCCCATACCAACTTGTATACGGCAAGACATGCCATCTGCCTGTGGAATTGGAGCATAGAGCACACTGGGCAATAAAGAGATGGAATATGGATTTGCCCGCAGTTGGAAGAAATAGGAGAATGTAGATCTCTGAACTGGAAGAATGGAGAGAGAAAGCCTATCACAACGCTAGGATCTATAAAGAGAGAACCAAGAAATGGCATGACAAGAGGATCAAGCAAAAGGAGTTCCATCCGAGAGACAAGGTTCTTATGTTCAACTCAAGGGTCAAGCTATTTGGCCATGGAAAACTAAAAAGCAAATGGGAAGGACCATTCCTCGTGATCGATGCCGCAACGCATGGAGTTGTCATGCTTCAGGACACCGACGTCAACATCTTTAAGGTAAATGGCCACCGTCTTAAAGTTTTTCATGAACATGATCCCATAGAAAATGAAGTAGACATGGTAGAGTTCAAACTATACACAACCTAAAACCTACAAGTCTCTTCTCTTCATTGCTTGAACCAAATCCTAAAAGCTACATGTCCTCGATCTCATGTCCTGGTTCAAGAAGTTATAGGCTAGACTTACCTTAGGCTTTGAGGTGGGGCCCATAGACCCCGGTTAGGGGGTCGGGCGATCCCTATATGGGGCCCACCTGCAACAAGGTTTGCACAATCTCGTAGTCGGGCTCAAGCTAGGGATGTGACCGCGCCGGACACCCATCAAGGGGGTCGGGCGACCCCGCCTCGGGGAGGTTCGACTCGCAGATGAGTTCACCGCGGCGAGGGGATATCAACCCCTGGAGATAAACCCTAAATTCGAAACCTGTGGGGTCGGGCGATCCCTCCTTGCGGGATTGGGACGGCGGCGCAACGACCTCTGTGAAGTTGCGAGCTTTCCGCGACGATCCCATGAAAAATCGACGTCGTAGTCGCCCGCAGCCGCTATTTAAGCCTTGCACCCCTCTCTTTCTTAGTCCTACTCACAATTCCACACAAAGCCAGAGCCTCCTAGCCTTCCCTGCACTCTCTACCGCGACCTAAAGCACTAGCCATGGCACCCACTAGCAAGATTACGCGCCCTGCAACACCCACGCCACGACGGGCTCTGACCGAAGATCTAGAGCAGGCCCTCGCGATCAACGTGATCGATGCGGTGCCACTGGCCATGGTACCTCCACCAGGGGGGCTGGCCGGGCCGGTGACGGGGTCGCCCGATCCCACCAGGGGTCGGCCGACCACCCCCCGTCCATCGCCTCGCGCGGCGGCATCGTCCCGCTCGCTGACTCCGAGAAGGGGGATCAGGAAATCCCGCGGCCGCTCCATCACGCCGACTAGGCCGACCACGGGCCAACTCGCGCTGAAGGGGAAGGCCCCGCTGGAGGAGAACCCGCGTGCGATCACCACAACAACGGGGAGTACGGAGTACACTTCGTCGTACTCCCCGTCGACGCCCACGTTCTGGAAGACCCATCGGATCATGGCCGGTGGGCATGGCCGAGGGAAGGTGGTCGTCCCTTCTCTCAACACGGAAGAGAAGGGTGAGCTGCGGGAGTCCCGGGAGTCCCAGGCTTCTATTCGGCAGAGGTTAGACCCCCCGTCGATCAAAGGGCCGCCGGGACAATTCGAGGAGGAAGACGAGAAAATAGATCTGGAGAGGCTGATGCACGTCACCTCCACCCTGCAAACAAGGAACAGGGTGTTGGAGGAGACGGTGTCAGAGTTGAAGATGGCGAATAAAGACTTAGAAGATGACTTTCGCCATCTTAGGATTAGCACCTCTGCGAAGCTCAAACGCTTCGCTAGGGCTTTAGGGCGAGATGACCTCCTAGACCCCCCATCACCATAAATAATTTAGCTTAGGTTAGAAGAAAGTTCCATGTTAGATTTACTTTGAATTTCCAGATTTCATCTTAGATTTATTTCTTTTCAATTTCCCTTTTTAAATTTCCAATGTATTTCCCTTCTTAGAGAATAAATAAAATATATCTCGTCTCTACTGGTGTGTTTGCCACTAGTAGAGCACTTTGCATTTTACCTTTGCGTCATGTTCAGAGTTCATTTATGGAAAAATTCAAGTGTGGGGGGGTCGGACGACCCCCAAATTTCATCATTGAACCACACTGAACTGCTGAGCACAGGCTGACACGCTGCAGTGCACAAAACAGAGGTAAGCAAGGGGTCGGGCGACCCCCATTTTCTTGAATTTTTGAAAAGTATTTTTGCAGATGTAAAACTGAATGGAGGAAAAAGGAAATGGCAACGAAAACCACCATTTGGTGGGGTCGGCCGACCCCACCATGGTGACCTAGGCCCACCAGCTCACCTCTGCACAATAAGCTCAACACTGCTGTCTGGTTCGTTTCCCCTTTCTCCTCTCGGTTCAAGCAGTGTCACACTCATTCCATATTCTGAATAAAATAAAATAAAAAGCTACAAAGTAACTTGAGTTATGATATGCTAAGAATGTTAATGACATAAAACCATGTTCTTACATATGTTTATACTCATGGGTAAACCTCAGTACTCTTAGAAAACCAGTACCAGATATTGATATTAGGAAGACCTCTCTATCCCAGTTATCATATACCCTTTGATCATCCTTTGACGATCCTACATCTAGTTAATCCACTTCACGTTCCCGGTGGAATACGATACCTGGAATACTCCTGGTGAAAGGCTACATTCGACTACCGTACGCTTGTGGTATATCCGTTTGCCACTTCTGGTGTCAACAAGCCTTTCTGGCGCCGTTGTCGGGGATAGATTAAAACTCTATTCTTAGTAGCGACGTTAAGAAATACCAACAGCAAGCAGGGCCCACTAGTATAGAAATAGCCTTTAGCTCTAGTTGGGAAAGGCCTTTAGCCCCGGTTTTCCCAACCGGAGCTAGCAATCCGGGACTAAAGGCTCCCACCTTTAGTCCCGGGTGCTCCCAACCGGGGCTAGAGGCTCCCACGAGAAAAAATAAATGTGCATTTGTGAGATTCGAACTCAGCATCTCTCGCCTCAGGCACGCTTACCAACTGAGCTACAGAACTCACGTGATATAGTTCTGGACGTTTTCCTTTTGAATTCACTCAGGAAGGACCTTTAGTCCCGGTTGGTAACACCAACCGGGACTAAAGGCTGGGGGACCTTTAGTCCGGGTTGGTAATACCAACCGGGAAAAAAGGTTCACCTTTAGTCTTGGTTGGTTTTACCCACCGGGACTAAAAGTCTTTAGCCCCGGACGCAATTTGTTGCCAAGACTATAGCTCAATTGATAGGTCGTCTAAAGGCCAATTCTGTTGTAGTGGCCAACTCGTCGTCCGCCATGAATTCTAGCTGCTCCTTTGTGACAGAAAGAAGGGATGACAAAGCAAAGCCTCCAGAGGTGTTAGCAGAACAACCAGAAACCAAAGCCATCGACGGGCCAGAAGGATTTTCATAAGAAGCCCTCGCCATGGGGTCAATCTCACTAGACTTGAGCTTACTAAAGAGCTCGTCACACAATAGAGTCTCATATTTAGGCGATTCGATGATCGCCTGAACCTTAGAGTCCCACACCGATCGATCGAGAGTGTGTAAAAGCTTGAGAGCCCTCTCATGATCGTTGAAAGGCAACAGCTCTTTGTTAGCCCTCATCCTGTTGACAATCACCTGTAAGCGAGCGAATAAACTTTCTATGCTCTCGCTAGGCATGTGTCGAAAGTTCTCATACTCTCGTTTGTGTGACTCATAGAGACGGGTTTTGACTTGAGTGGTTCCCTCATGAAAATGCATGAGGGTAGCCCAAATCTCCCGAGCCGTAGCGAGGTGAGAAACACGATCAAACTCAAACATGCTCAAACATGAGAAAAAGCATTACGGGCTCGGCTATTGGCATCATGCTCATCAATTTAATGCTGAGTCACACGAGCAGCCAAGACCACGTAATCTGTAGAGTTGCAAATATGCCAAATCGAAGCACCGATACTCTGAAGATAAGCCGACATGCGTATCTTCCAATACGCATAGGTCGTCCCATCGAAAAACAGTGCCCATGCCACGATCCATGTCGCCTTCTGTGGATCTGAAACCGGCTAAGGTGGAAGATCCTTAACCCGCTCTGATACCAATTGAAGGACTGAAAGTGTTAAAGCAAAGGCGACCAGATGGGGGGTGAATGGGAGCTTTAAATTTCTTTTCAGAAACTAATCGCCACTGTCCTAAGAATCAACCCCAAGAACAAACCTAGGGCTTGAAAGTGTCCACGACCCTAGAAGTAGGGTGGATGCTTCCAAGAAGCACAGCGCGACACTACACAAATCTAGAAACCCAATGCAAAAACCGGAGACAGCGGACGAACGAACCACGGACGAAAACGTGTTGATCTGCACTGTCCGAACTCACCACTGCGTCCGGTCAGTTGTGATCGAACGCGTCCGGTCCGACAAAATCAATTCTGGACCCTTATTGTGTTGGACCGGACTCACTGTAGAGGAGAGTCCGGTCACATGTACAAAGCGTCCGTTCAGTGGCACGAAAGTGATGAACAGTGCAAGCGTAGCGTCCGGTCGCTGAGTGTTGGGTATTTTAAACGCACATAGAAAAATCCGCAAGCGCGCGGATACCGATGTAGCTTTCACCCGAGAGAATTCCAGGGTATCGATTTCCACGGGGAACGTGAAGTGTACTAGAAGAATTAAGAACGTCCAAGAAAAGAATGGTAAAGTGTATAGAGAGAGATCTTAGGGTTTTCTAAGCGGGTCTATTTAATTAAAGGCTCACTACTTTACTTACTTCGGAGCAGCAGGTCCTTTCCAACTCTCGAGAAAGACTGGGAAGAAGGTAGTTGAGGGAAGGCTGCCGAAAGCTCTACGAGAACACCAACCCTAACATGGTGGATTACAAAGACCTGACAGAGTTGTCACCTCTGGGGCTACCACAACTATCCAGAGGATTGGGCGCAAACTCAGGTAAACTCTAGTCTAGACACCGTGTCTACACTAATGCTTACTACTCTAATTACCGCGGATAACTAGAGCACTCAATATGAGCAGAGATCCAATAAATAAAATAAAGCAAGAACTGAAATTAAATAAATCACTTAGAAGTAATAAATGAAGAACCTGGAGATTACTTGAAGACGAACCAGATGCTGCAACAATACAATGTCGAGGAAGATCCGGCAGATCCGCAACTCTCTCCTTCTCCTCTCTCTAATCCAACCTCTAATTACAACTAGATGAACTAGCACTACAAGAAATGTGTCATCTTTTGACATTTGAAATATGTCACAATACATACAAAATAAGTCACAAATCATGATTTATGACACCAAGTTGACAAAATATGAAATGTCAAAAGATGGCTGTCTTTAATGGCAACTTGTGACATTTAAATGTTCTTGTCATAACATTGTGACATTGATTTAGAAGTCACAAACATTTATGACAATTGCTTTCATGTCATAAGTTCTTAGACCTTTCGTACTATGGCCCATTGATTTGGCCAGATCCATACTATCACATGTCCCACACATCAACACAAACAATCCACAAACATATGATGTAGGCCCAACAATATATTCCACTTAAGACCAAATCAATAGGCTCACGAGTCTTACATGCACCAACATATTGATTACATTCATCGTGGACACCAAATCGAGTGGTTGAACATATGCACAAAATAGTAGGCAAACTCCTCAACTTTAAACCCATAAAAATACCACATAACTATAGGTATGAAGGTGCAATCTGCCATCCTTTTCTTGACTGTATGAATACTAATACTTCTATCATGTCCACTCTTAAGAAACATTCCAGAACTTGGCTGTACCCTGCATATAGTGCCACGAAGCAAAATGAGATTGACATGGTGTAAGAACAGTGCAAGTGAAAGAGTTTATTTTTATTGCTAGAAGAATTTTATAATTGGCTATAATAAGAAAAACAAACAATCTGCTACATATATGAAACCAAGGTGTATATTAAATATACTATATAATGGATTTCAACTATTCATGGTTTATATTGAGCCATTGGCACCAAATATTGCATTTTCTACGCTTTTTAACCCTATTTGTTAGGCTGAAAGCATTCCTTTTGTTTACACTAGTACATGTCAGTCTTGTATGGTCAAAATATTTATATTTAGGTTGTTGAGATCTGAACCAAAGCATACAGTACTAGTACACATGCTTTCTGAAAAGCATATTAATTATTTTGTCTATAACTCTAAATTTAGACTGCTTCTAGCAATTAACAACTCTAAATTCAGATTGCTTCTAGCACGATATTGATGCTAAGTAATCCATTTGGAAGAAGTTGATCAAAGACAACAAGAAGCAAATAGGATTCTTAAACTGTCATAACGAAAGATGAATTAACTAGTTATCAGCCATTTAGAAAGCAAGCAGTGAATACTTGAATGAAGAGCTATTGTACATGTCTACTTTGTAAGTCTGAAACTTAACTGGAAGATTGAGAAAGGAAACACAAAACGGTAGCAAACAAGTACCAAGCTAATGTCAACGAATTCAGTTCAAAACCAAAATTTTTAGTACAGATAACAAAGTAGCATTTATTTTCACTCTCGAGAGAAAGTTACACATTAGTAGTACAGAAATAATTAACTTGTGGTGCTGGACTAGGCAAAGAAAATTGAACTTAGTAATAAATTAGCTTTGGAATGTGGACAGGCTAGCCTTAAATTATTTTCAGATCTGAATTTTAGATCAGAAATTACTTTTCAGACCTAGCTGGAATAAAGAAAAATCTACAAGCATAAAATAATAAACATTGCGAGTTGGAATATAGAGAACTAGCATGGCAAAAAATGTGACAACAACAAACACTTTTTTAACATATATCTCAGTTTCATGTTTACAACCAACCAAGCACTAATTACAATACTCACTAGTGCTACAAGCATGTCGTAGATCGGACGGAGATCGGACGGAGACAACGCGGATCTGGCCTGCATCCAGGCCCATCCCGGCCCGGGACGAGTGCGGTGAGTTGAGATGCTGTTGTGGTCGAACCGCGCGGCGACAGTTCGTCCAGCAGCTAGCTCGCCTGGCCTGGGGACGACAGCGCTGTCCAGCCGGTCGGCCCACCATGGCGCGGCGGCGGAGGTATGCCAGACATGGCTCTCTACCGCCCCATCTCGGGGCATGTGGCCCTGTGACGAGGAGCCGCAGGGAGGAGCACGGGCCTGCGCAGGTGAGGAGGATGCCGAGGCTGCCGGAGTAGTGCTACTGGAGGCGCACGCTGGGGAGAAGAGTAGAAGGCTGACAGAGAGAGGGAGAGCTGCTCTGGGCTTTTGGGGAGAAATACCGTACGACGCGAGTCTGAGCACGGCTTCGTGGTGGTCTGGTGGATGTGTCGATTTTTGTTTGTTTTGTTCTTCTCTCCGTTGGTGTGCATTATTTTTCCTTTTTTTTAACCTGGTGGGTGCGTGCTTGACTGGTTGGGTTAATTTTCCATTTTCTTTTTATTTCTTTTTCTTTGTTTTTTCTTATTATTTATTTGTTATTTTTATTAAACAACCTAAAGCACATATACACATCTATTTAATTTTTATTCATTGTGAAACACCACATTTTTAATATTTGAAATCCTTTATTAAGAACAATTATTATGCATAGATTAATTCTATAAAGAAAAGAATTCTTTTTCAGGAACCTTATTGAGTTAAGTCTTCATGAATAAATTTTGAACTCATATTTTTGATCTCCTAGGACAAATGCACTAAAGCATAGACAATTAAGAGATATGTTTTATCAAGATTTTAAGTACAGTGCTTAACGCATGTGTAACACCCGAGGCCTTGCACATACCACCTTGCATAAGAATGTTTAAACTGTTCAATAAAATAATTCGTGACACACCAACCACACCATATATTTTATAAAATTTGCACAAATGTTGTCACAATATGTCATTCTACTAGCTTTAAGATATTTTTTATGACGTTCACCTTTTAATGTCACTAAGTTTAACTGGCTTCGAAATAAATGTCATAAACAGATGGATTTAGTGACATTTTGGTCAGATGTCATACCATAATTGTCATAAGATGACACATTTCTTGTAGTGTAGCAACTAGAACAAGAACTAGAACTAGAAGAACTAGAACTAGAAGAACTAGATCTAGATGAACTAGAAGAGATTCATCTAGAGGGACCTCTAGTTCTAATTGAAACCCTAGTTTCTGATGTGGAGATGAATAATGAAGATGGAGATGCCTGGAGAGGGGGTCTAGGGTTGCTTATATAGCCCGAGGTGGAGTAGGGGGCAAGGAATCACCATGTCATCGATCCGCGTCACGTTTATCGCCCACCGTTCGATCAAACCGACTTCAGGGACGGTGGAGATGCATCCTAGGAGGCGGTGGAAGAAGGTTCCAGAAGGCGGAGGCGAAATGTCCTCCGTGGCCGACCGGTCGGTCTCCAAGTGGGACCGGTCGGTCTGGCCCAGTGGGCCCACGTGGCGGGCCGCCTCGTGGTGTCTTCTAGATCCTTCTTTTGCAGATTTCGTTGCGAAATTAATATCTTTTCATCTGGGACTCCGAATATAGCAAATGATATGTCCATTTCGATCGTCTCGACGAGCCCTTCGCAATGGTGCACTCCAATTCATCACTTGAGATACTTTTATATGGTAAAAACATGGATGTCCTACAAAACAAGTGAGAGCACCAAAACTCGTGGAACTTGTTAGTTTCAAACCCTACAACTATGCTTTGTGATTCATTTAGTGTCATTTCATGCAATAGTTGATGGTATAATATTGATAATAAGGACCGTCAACAAGTTCCTCCAAGCTTAACCTTTGCTAGTCCTGAGCAAAGCCAATCTTAACAATGGATCAGGAGTTGCTGCAATATCTTCACTTCCAACAAGTACACATGTATTCAAACAAAAGTTCTCATATGGAATAGAAAAAGTATCATATTATTCATCACGGGGCTTAGTACTTTACCTTGAATCCTGAGTAATTGAAAGATAGAATGATCAAATCAAGCACTATGCCTCTAGTTCTTTCACTTCACTATTATCCCGGAGTTTTTATGAATTTTCAAAAAGATTAAAAACATATGTTGCCAAATTAAACAATGGATCCAAAGAGAAAGTCAACCACACCATTGAATCGAGAAGTGCATGTGTATGGAAAATGGAGTCGGACGCTCTTTTGAAATATATCACTCCCTTTTGTTTATCAGAGACACATGGCTATCAGGCTAATTCTACTGTCGGGCATGTGCCCATTTTTTCTGATATTCATATTTTTTTTCTCTCTTTTTTTCTTCTTATTCTTCGTTTTTTTCTTTTTTTTCTTTTTGAGGTTCCGGACACTTGTCCCTTTTTATTTCCTCGGGATCTATCTTTTTGAGGTTTCAGACACTTGTCCCTTTTTATTTCCTCGGATATATAATTTTTTCTTTTCTCTCATCATTTTTTTAATAGCCACATGCTTCCAACAAACTTTTGAGAGGATAACCATATATAATCATGAGCATTTATGCGGAGGATGGATGAAATGTGTAAGTGATCTCAATTCAATAGTATGATAACTTCTCAAAGGGTCAACAAAGCTTAATTTAACTCAATGCAATTATTAGTCATGTTTATATTTAGAAATCTCCGGAACTTTGGTGTTGTTTAGAACAAGATAATAGCAGCTTAGATCATCACATGTCATATCCCAGCTACCTAGACCTTAGATCAAGTATTTTCCAACCATGCATTTAATTTTATTTTAAGGCATCATTATTAATTAGGAGAACTCATGCTTTGAAGGCTAGGTACTTGAAAGAAATTTGATAGAGCAACTATTCATCATTTCCATGCAAAAGAATAGAGAGAGAGGGTTCTTCTTTAGCTATTAACTTCTTAAAACACAATATTTTATTTATTTAATCTAACACTTGTCCCTTTTTATTTCCTCAGGATCTTTCTTTTTGAGGTTTCAGACATTGTCCCTTTTTATTTCCTCGGATTTTTTTTCTCTTTTTTTCTTTCAGTTTTTTAATAGCCACATGCTTCCAACAAACTTTTGAGAGGATAACAATTGGTAATCATGAGCATTTATGCGGAGGATGGATGAAATGTGTAAGTGATCTTAATTCAATAGTGATCGATTACTTCTCACAGGGTCAACAGAGCTTAATTTAACTCAATGCAATTATTTGTCATATTAATATTGAGAAATCTTCGGAACTCTAGTGTTGTTTAGAACAAGATAATAGCAGCTCAGATCATCACATGTCATATCTATCAACTACCTAGACTCTAGATCAAGCATTTGATACCCATGCATTTAATTTCATTTTTAAGCATCATTATTAACTAGGAGAACTCATGCTTTGAAGATTAGGTACTTGAAAGAAATTAGATAGAGCAACTATTCATCATTTCCATGTAACAGATTAGAGAGAAGTTCTTCTTTTATTGTCAACTTCTTAAAACAAACTAGACACACTATTTTATTTATTTAATCTAACACACTTTAACTTACTATTTTAAAAAAATACTAAGATAGAAATAAAGACATGCCTGATTTGCAAAGATAACGTGGGTGCGTCTCCCCTAAGCTAATCCTTTCGATCGCATCAAGCCTTTATGTGCCCAAATATTTTTGTTTCTTTTTCTTTTTAAGGGTGAGCCTTCATGTGCTCACATTTTTTTATTTATTTTATTTTTATATATAGAAAGAAAAAACTTAAGATGATAAAGATACTTACCTGGATACACGGGGGTGCTTTCCCCAAAGCTGGATGTTGACATAGTCGTTCACTCATTTTGGCGTGCATGTTAAGTCTCAAGCTTCCAAATCCTGCATAACTCAAATAGACAACAAAACTCATGGAACAAATTAAGTTTAAGCATAAGAGTTTTAGTTGTCTAGAGCGTTGGTGATTGATTTTTCTTTTAGATAGGATCATTGAATTGTAAAAATTCAATCACATCAATTTCTTCTAAGGGTTCAGGTTCAAGAAAATTTTTCAAACGTTGACCATTTACCTTGAATACGTTACCTGAATCATCCTGAAGTGTGACGGCACCATGTGAAGCAACATCTATCACCTTGAATGGCCCTTCCCATTTGCTTCTGAGTTTTCCAAGACCGAAGAGCTTGATTCTTGAATTGAACAGCAGGACTTTATCTCCAGACTTGAACTCCTTATGCTTGTTTCTCTTGTCATGCCACCTTTTGGTTCTCTCCTTGTAAATCTTGGAACTATGGTAAACCTTTTCTCTATATTCCTCTAGTTCTGAGATTTGCATTTGACGGTTTTTTCCAGCTAGAAGAAGGTCCATGTTCCATTTCTTGATTGCCCAATGAGCTCTGAATTCCAATTCAACTGGCAACTGACATGTTTTTCCATATACAAGCTGATAAGGTGACATGCCTATGGGTGTTTTGTATGCAGTTCGGTATGCCCATATTGCATCATGAAGCTTGTACTTCCATTTCTTTCCCATCTCATCCAGAGTCTTCTGCAAGATGTTCTTGATTTGCTTATTTGATGCCTCAGCTTGACCGCTTGTTTGAGGATGGCATGGAGTTGCAACATTGTGTTTAACTCCATATTCTGCTAGGAACTGCCTGAAGGACTTGTCAATGAAGTGTGATCCTCCATCACTTATGACCATTCTGGGTGTTCCGAACCTTGGGAATATTATTTCACGGAACATCTTCTTGGCATGCTTGGAATCGGCGGCTCGACATGGTAATGCTTCTACCCATTTGGACACATAGTCAACTGCCACCAAGATATATTCAGCATCTCCAGACCTTTGGAATGGTCCCATGTAGTCAATTCCCTAGACATCAAACAACTCTATTTGGAGGTTGTTCTGGAGTGGCACAGCATCACGCGCATTGATGTTTCCATGTTTCTGACATCTAGCACATCTTCTAACAAACTCCTTTGTATCTTGATACATCGTCGGCCAATAGAATCCACTTTGCCAGATCTTTGCATTTGTACGGAATGCTGCATAATGTCCTCCATAAGGTGATGCGTGACATCTTTCTATGATTGTCATGGCTTCAGTCATTGGGACACATCTCCGTAGCAACCCATCATTGCAGACCCGATAGAGATACGGATTATCCCACAAGTGGCAACGAGCATCATATTTGAGCTTCCTCTTGTCCGCTCCTGGTGGAACATAACCTGCAACCATAAAATTCACAATATCCGCATACCATGGGTCCGAGTGTGTTACCGCAAGGAGAGTGTCATCCCTAAGATAGTCATTAATGGGTAATTCATGTGTTTCCTTATGTTGCAACCTAGACAAGTGATCAGCTACCGAGTTCTCTACTCCTTTCTTATCTCTTATTTCTATGTCAAATTCTTGGAGTAGGAGAATCCATCAGATTAAATGAGGCTTAGCATCTTTCTTAGTAAGGAGGTATTTAAGAGTAGCATGATCTGTGTAAATGATTACTTTTGCTCCTACTAAGTAAGACCTAAACTTGTCTATTGCAAAGACAACAGCTAGCAACTCTTTTTCAGTGGTAGCATAATTGAGCTGGGGCCCAGACAAAGTTTTACTAGCATAGGATATAGCATAGTACTTTTTATCTTTAGTTTGGCCAAGGACAGCTCCTACAGCAAAGTCGCTGGCATCACACATGATCTCAAAGGGTAGCTTCCAATCAGGTGGCTGGATGATTGGAGCTGAAATAAGTGCCTTTTTAAGAATTAGAAAAGATTCATGACACTAATTATTAAAGATGAACGACGTATCTTTAGCTAAGAGGCTTGTTAGGGGTCTAGCAATTTGAGAAAAGTTTTTAATGAAACGCCTACAGAATCCTGCATGGCCTAAAAAGCTACGAACACCTTTCACATTTGTGGGAGGTGGAAGTTGTTCTATGACTTCAATTTTTGCTTTATCCACTTCTATCCCACTCTCAGAGATCTGGTGTCCTAGCGCTATTTCTTCCTGAACCATAAAGTCACATTTCTCCCAGTTTAGGACTAAGTGGTTTTCTTCACACCGTTGTTAGACTCTGTCTAAATTCTTAAGACAATCATCGAAGGTTTTGCCATAGACGGTAAAGTCGTCCATGAACACCTCCACAATTTTCTCAATCATGTCAGAGAAAATAGACATCATGCACCGTTGGAAAGAAGCTGGAGCATTGCACAATCCAAACGACATTCGTCGGTATACATAAGTTCCATACGGGCAAGTAAAATTCGTCTTACTCTGGTCATCTGGGTGGATTGAGATTTGATGATACCCGGAATACCCATCAAGGAAACAAAAGAAAGAGTGGTTTGCAAGCCGTTCTAGCATTTCATCAATGAAGGGTAACGGGAAGTGATCTTTCTTTGTAGCCTTGTTAAGTTTCTGACAATCAATGCACATACGCCACCCAGTGATAGTTCGTTGAGGGATAAGTTCATTATTCTGATTCCTAAAAATTGTCATCCCTCCTTTCTTGGGGACAACCTGGACAGGGCTAACCCACTCGCTATGTGGCACGGGATAGATAATTCCAGCGTGCAAAAGCTTCAAGACCTCTTTCATAACAACCTCTCGCATGGCATTGTTAAGTCTCCGCTGTGGTTCCCTTGAAGGTGATGAATCAGGATCGGTTGGGATACGATGAGTGCACAGAGCAGGACTAATCCCTTTGAGGTCATGGAGTGAGTAGCCTATGGCTGATTTATGTCTTTCTAGGATGGTGACAAGCCTATGTATTTCATCTTGGGAAAGCTTGTCACTTATGATGACAGGAGTTTCTTGATTATTATTGAGGAAGACATATTTCAGACCAGGAGGAAGGGGTTTTAGCTCAACTAAGGGTTGTGATGGCACCTCCCAAGGGTCTAGCTCAACAGGCTCGGCCAACTCTTCCTCTTCCTGAGTGAAGTGTTCATCATCAAGAGTTGGTTGGGTCAAGTCTTCTACGGATGCTACCATGACTTCCTCAATAGGATCTTGTTCAGGCTTGGGTTCTACCATCGCGTTATGTGAGCGTAAAAGTGAGACATTGATGGTAGAGTTCCCTAGCTTTAATTTCAAGAGGCTTTGTTTTGGTCGCTCTTGAAAGAGTGTTCCCAAAGGTACACCAATCAGGAGGAACATGTCCGAGATGTCAAAGATATGAAAATCTAGAAAATACTCGGAGCCTCTTATGCGTAGCATAATAGTCCTTATGACCCAGTAACTTTCTAGAGTAACTCCAGATGGAATTCTTAGAAGCTTATGAGATGCGATCACGGTCTCGTTGGGGCAAAGTTCCTCGGCCAGAGCCTTGGAAATTATGTTCAACCCAATGGTAGGACTATAGTGAGCCTCTATGGTGGTTCCCTTAAGGTTGCAAGATATAGCCTCTAAGGGGGTAGTGATTCGGGCTACCTCAGTGGATAACTCCGTTTCTGCCAACCACTCATGACTCATGATGGCTGAAAGTCCTTTAATGTGCTCTAAAAAGAAAGCATCATTGTGTGGACCATCGTCATCCACAAGTGGTGTCAAGTGGACCCGAGGCTTTACTTGAACTGGTAGACTCGAGGTATTCCCAAAATCTTCAAAAAGATCTACCTCGATTTCAGAGAAGAACACCGAAGGATAGGGTTCATCATTTTCTAGAGTGTGGGGTGTTTTCTCTATAGAAGGTTCTGTGACAACCCAATTATTAGAAAGATTTGAAGGAATTTCAAATTCGGTTGTGTGTTCGTCCTCGTGTTGGTCGGGGATGGGCTCGACTTCTTCTCCTGGGAATTCGTCAAAGATGCCAGTGTAAGGAGTGTTTTCAAGGATTTTTTCTAGGATGTCTCTTCCTTCACTAACAAGTTTATGTGAGAATGATCCTCCAGAAGCTAAATCGAGATGTAGAGCAGCTTCCTTGTTAAGACCACGATAGAAGTGAAAATGTAGGACATGGTCTGGCAAGGAAAGGTTTGGGCCAGAATTGTTAAGGCATTTGAACCTAGCCCAAGCTGCTCCTAGTGTCTCCTTCTCTTTTTGTTTGAATGTAAGAACTTTGATTCTAAGATCAGCGATTCGAAAAAGAGGGAAGAAAGCAAGACAAAAGTTGTCTCGAAGTTCATCCCAATTCCCATTTACGCCCCTTACGGAATGGTCATACATTTTCTCGCTCTTCCCAAAAGGGAGAACGGGAATAGTTTCCATTTAATGGTCTCTTGTGTCATGCCGGCAATAGTCCGACAAGAACACAACTGCTCAAATTCCCTAAGGTGGGTGTATGGATCTTCATCTTCTGACCCAGAGAAGGATTTCTCCCGAACCATGGCTATAAGAGCAGGGCGAAGCTCATAGCCATCTGTAAGAATGGGGTGTGATGATGGTGGAGGCTCCAACAAGTCGCCCTTTGGAGCAAAGAACTTATAGATAGGAGTGAAATCCATGTGGTGATGTGGTGGTAAAAGAAAAAGGTGGTAAAAAAGGGAAAGGTGGTAAAAAGAAATGAAACGCGAACGAACTTGGCTCGATTCTAGAACAGCTACCGTTCCCCGGCAACGGCGCTAGAAAGCTTGTTGGGTATTTTAAATGCACACAGAAAAATCCGCAAGCGCACGGATACCTATGTAGCTTTCACCCGAGAATATTCCAGGGTATCAATTTCCACGGGGAATGTGAAATGTATTAGAAGAATTAAGAACGTGAAAGAAAAGAATGGTAAAGTGGATAGAGAGAGATCTTAGGGTTTTCTAAGCGGGTCTATTTAATTAAAGGCTCATACTTTAGTTACTTCGGAGCAGCAGGTCCTTTCCAACTCTCGAGAAAGACTGGGAAGAAGGTAGTTGGGGGAAGGCTGTCGAAAGCTCTACGAGAACACCAACCCTAACGTGGTGGATTACAAAGACCTGACAGAGTTGTCACCTCTGGGCTACCACAACTATCCGGAGGATTGGGCGCAAAGTCAGGTAAACCATAGTCTAGACACCGTGTCTACACTAACACTTACTACTCTAATTACCGCGGATAACTAGAGCACTCAATACGAGCAGAGATCCAGTAAATAAAATAAAGCAAGAACTGAAATTAAATAAATGACTTCGATGTAATAAATGAAGGACCCGGAGATTACTTGAAGATGAACAAAGATGCTGCAACAATACAATATCGAGGAAGATCCGACAGATCCGGCTCCTCCTCAGCTCTCTCCTTCTCCTCTCTCTAATCCAACCTCTAATTACAACTAGATGAACTAGACAACTAGAACAAGAACTAGAACTAGAAGAACTAGAACTAGATCTAGATGAACTAGAAGAGATTCATCTAGAGAGACCTCTACTTCTAATTGAAACCCTAGTTTCTGATGTGGAGATAAATAATTGAAACCCTAGTCGGTCTGGGGCTGTTTATATAGCCCGAGGTGGAGTAGGGGACAAGGAATCGCCATGTCATCGATCCGCGTCACATTTATCGCCCACCGTTGGATCAAACCGACTTCAGGGACGGTGGAGATGCATCCTAGGAGGCGGTGGAAGAAGGTTCCAGAAGGCGGAGGCGAAACGTCCTCCGTGGCCGACCGGTCGGTCTCCAAGTGGGACCGGTCGGTCTGGCCCAGTGGGCCCACATGGCGGGCCGCCTCGTGGTGTCTTCTGGTGTCTTCTAGATCCTTCTTTTGCAGATTTCATTGCGAAATTAATATCTTTTCATCCGGGACTCCGAATATAGCAAATGATATGTCTGTTTCGTTCGTCTCGACGAGCCCTTCGCAATGGTATACTCCAATTCATCACTTGAGATACTTTTATATGGTAAAAACATGGATGTCCTACAAAACAAGTGAGAGCACCAAAACTCGTGGAACTTGTTAGTTTCAAACCCTACAACTATGCTTTGTGATTCATTTAGTGTCATTTCATGCAATAGTTGATGGTATAATATTGACAATAAGAACCGTCAACACTGAGCGAGAGAGTATCCGGTCGCTGAGCGAGAGAGCGTTCGGTCAAGTCACGAAAAAGACAGTGATCACATTCATCGACCGGACTCACTAACCTGCGTCTGGTCAACCTGAGTTGAGAGTCTGGTCACCCCGAAACAGCCCTGTTCGTCCAACGATTTGACTCGATCTCACTCAAAACGAAACCACTAGGGCTCAACCTCAGTGAGAGGAGTCACAAGGAGGATAGTGAGCTACACCTAGGAGATCATGGCTCGAACCTATCTCCAAATCGATGAATCGAAGAAGTTCAGGGGAAGAGAGGAGAGAAAACGATCCCACGAAGAAATTGCCTGATCTGATGATTCAAGAAGTTAGAGAGCAATTCCTTCGGTCAAAAGATTGCAAATACGTTCGTGAACAAAGTGGTTCAAGCGGAATCGCAATCCTACTCACGGAGAGAAAGAACGTGGCAAATCTCTATGAAAGCCAAAAACGGAAACGCGAGGAACACACAAGCAAGAACGCGATTCAATCTTAATTTCCAGCCGAAACTTATCCACACGAGGAGACAACGAGAATCCGGTCCCGTTTCCGCAAAATCCAAATACACAAAGGTATGATCAAACCGTCTCTGCGGATCTCAGTAACTACTGCAGGGACTGGGAGAGCAGGAAACCCTAAAATGAAAAATAGCAATGGCTAAGATGGTTTGGAGGGAGGGGTTGCCTCTCCTAATATAGCCTAATACAATTATTCCCCTTCTACCCCTACAGCTAATGAGTGAGCAGGCTAAACCTAAGGGTATTCCTGACCAACTCGAGTTGATGACGGCCACGCCCGCACATCGGGTAGCTTCGCCTCGACGCGACCTCACCAGATGCCGCCACGTGCCACCAAGCGCCGCTCGTCCTTTTCACGGACCTTCCCCCGGTTTTGAGGCTGAAACCGGGAAACCTGGGCCATCCCCCAGTTTTGAGGCCAAAACCGGGAAACCTGTCGTCCGTCGCCTGAGTTTTGTGGCCCAAACTCAGAAACCCACCAGCGCCCAGGTTTTGAGGCCCAAACCTGGAAACCGTCCTCAGCCCAAGTTTTGTGGCCCAAACTCGGAAATCGGCTGCACCTAGGTTTTGTGGCCCAAACCTGGAAACCGTCCACTCGGTGGTTTTTCTCTGGCTCAACCACCAAACCGACGCCGTAGAGGGATGCACCGCCTGTGCACCCTGTCCACCTGCAAGTCTTCACTTGTCACTGTCCCAGGCTGTCAGGCACCACGGCCGATCCTCAGGCCACCGGTCCATCAGTCCAAGCCTCACGTCCGCCCTTCACCGCTCCGGGTCCATCGACATGACACGTCTCTACTTGACCTTCACCTTGCCTTTGATCACCGTCTCTGTGCTCGACACCTGCACAACACAAGCCAAAGAACATGCACATCATACCAGTTGACAATCACTCATCATCTCAAGATCCGGCATACACCCATGTATCCGCAAACTGATCATAGAATACGAAATATGAACATATGAGCAAAGTGAGCAGTTTTTAAGCCATTCAGAAAGGGTTTCACCATCAAAATAGCACTAAACATGTATAGACAGGAAGTTACACAAGTGCTAAACATGTATACAAGGTGAACTACCCCTAGCAAAGTTCAATAATGATGCTATAGAATGAAACATAGACTTGTGCTTTCAATATTTTATCGGAGTTGCAGCGGTAATTACACAAGTTTGAAATTTCAGCATGTGATTGCGAGAGGTTGAAAACTTGACATTGTCTAACTTTTCAACCGAGCTAAGCCTATGCATAAGCAATCAAAAGCTTGAAACAACGGTTTCGGTCTTACACGACACGGCTCAAGTTTAACTCAATGTGCAATGAGAAACAGTCTCGATACTGTGATGTGCTGTCAAGTAATCCCATCTCGATCTTTTCAATTCACCTAGACTTCGTTCAAATTTTAACAGAATATGAACACGCCAAGCAAGTGAAAGACTCAGAACTAGGGACATAGCAACCTAGCATATCAGAATAGCACAAGCAACTTTAACACATTCGACACATGGTAGTTGCCAATCTCAATGGTGAACATGTTTCAAATTTTATGTTGACTTAAGCATATTCACAGTTCTAAACAAAATAGCTCAGCTCACAACATGTATAAGTGATCAAGAAGAGCCTAAGCTACAAGCATCATCATATATCATCGGAGCATACACTAATCAGAGCATAGATTCATTCTACAGATTATAGACATGAAGCTCGAAAGGATAAAGATGCAAATATGATGATAGGCAAAAACTAAACAAGAACAAAATAAAAGAAGTCAGTCTATGATACAAGAACCAAAATGTTTCCCCCAACTAAAAGGTAAAACACACACCAAGTTCAACTCTCAACCTAGCAAAGGTTGATTGGTCCAAAGGCTTGGTGAAAATGTCTACCAACTGAAGATGAGAATCGACATGGTGAAGGTCGATATCACCCTTCTCATAGTGGTCGCGCAAGAAATAAAAGCGCACATCAATATGTTTGGTCTTGGAATGCAGCACGGGGTTCTTAGCAACGCTAATCGCACTCGTGCTGTCACAAAGCAATGGAACTCGAGAAAAGCTCAGACCAAAATCACGCAAAGTGGCCATCATCCACAACAACTGGGAACAGCAGCTAGCCCCAGCAACATATTCAGCCTTTGTGGTAGACTGTGCGACACTAGACTGCTTGCGAGAAGACCAAGAAACTAGAGAAGAACCCAAAAACTGACAAGTTCCAGAAGTGGACTTGCGCTCAAGTCGGCAACCAGCAAAATCAGCATCCGAGTAACCGCAAAGGGAGAGGGTGGAAGAAGCAGAATACCAAATCCCGAACTCAGGTGTAAAACATAAGTACCTCATAAAGCGCTTGACCGCCTGACGGTGAGAAGTGCGCAGTGACACCTGAAAGCGCGTGCAAAGGCACACCGCAAACTGAATGTCCGAGCGTGTCGCCATCAGGTACAACAGCGACCCGATCATACTCTGGTACTCCTTCTGGTCCACAGCTTCTCCATCCTTGTCCACATCCAAGGCCATCGTGGTCGACATGGGTGTTGGAGGAGGCTTAGCCTCACCCATATCGAACTTCTTCAATATGTCCTTGGTGTACTTGCCCTGGTGCACAAACGTCCCCTCTCGGGATTTCTTGATTTGCAACCCGAGGAAAAACGTCAACTCGCCCATCATACTCATCTCAAATTCCCTGCTCATTGTGTATGCAAACTTGGCAACCAAAGCATGAGAAGAACCACCGAAAATGATATCATCCATGTAAATATGAACCAACAAAGTGTCATTGCCTTGCTTGAGGAGAAAGAGAGTTTTATCCACACAACCCATTTTAAAACCCTTAGCAAGCAAAAAGGTTTTCAACCTATCATACCAGGCTCTAGGGGCTTGTTTCAAACCATACAAAGCTTTGTGAAGTTTAAAAACATGGTTTGGAAACTTAGGACTTTCAAAACCGGGGGGTTGTTTCACATGTACCTCTTCTTCTACGTAGCCATTTAGGAAGGCACTCTTGACATCCATTTGAAAAAGTTTGAAACCTTTGGATGCAGCAAAAGCCAAGAGGATCCTAATTGCCTCCAAATGAGCTACAGGAGCAAAAGTCTCCTCATAACGTATCCCCTCCTTCTGACTATACCCCTGGGCTTCAAGTCTAGCCTTGTTTCTCACAACATGGCCATCCTCTCCTTGTTTGTTTTTGAAAACCCATTTTGTCCCAATAAGGTGATACTCTGGAGGAAGAGGGACAAGAACCGAAACCCGATTTCTCTCAAAATTTGCAAGTTCCTCATGCATGGCATTTGTTAGGGTGGTACCCCAATCGTAGGGATCCCGCTTCCGCACAAAAGCATTTTCAACGAATCCCTTATCGAACGGAAGCAACTATGAGCCGAATACTTTCGAGCGATATGAATGGTAGACGATCAGGAACGAATGTGGTCACTCGAGCAATGATGCTTTCAACCGAATATGTTCTCGAACGAATACAATGCTATTTGTCAGTTTCAATCAGCTGTGCAGCGATAGTCTCCCTTTCAGGCAAAAGCACCTTCGTCTTCCAAAGTTGGTGGAGAGGCGACGCTTTCATCCGAAAGAACTTTCAACCGAAGTGATAGTTTCCCTTCTGGACGAAAGCGCTTTCATCTTCCAAAGTTGGTGGAGAGACGTCGCTTTCGTCTAAAAGCACTTTCATCCATAAGCGATGGCTTCCGAATGTCTTCGTGCAGGTCCAGAGTCCAAAACTAGCAAAGAAGGACCCACTTGTCGGAAGGAGGCTGCTCGACGGATGGAAAGCAGATGGGGCCACCTCGACGTTGGTGTACGGAAATAGCCTCTGGATGACAGAGGCGCCTTATCCAAAAGAGTAGTTACAAGGGCATTGTAGTACATGTAAACAAAGAGTAGTTGGAAGGGCATTTCCGTACATGTAAAGACTGCATGATTAATATAAATAGGCCGACCTCCCCTATCGAGAGGGGGGAGGAGGATCACTGTTCATGTGGCTACTTCTACTGTTGGCTCGCGTCCGCGAGTCTGCCATTAGTCTCCTTGTGTGTTCGCTTTCGTTCGAGTAGCGACCTGCTATTTTAGGGTTTCGGCCCTAAAACAACATTGGCGCCCACCGTGGTTGTTGCCCGACCTTGTCATGGCACCAAGAAAGGCGTTGAAGATGGTTGATCCTCAAGAAACCGAAAGGGTGGTTGTTGCGAACACTAATGCCCACGGCACAATCGCAGCACCCGCTCCCACAACCCATATTCCACAAAGCGTAAACCCAAATCCGTCAGCTTTCATCGGCACAGTCCCACCCGGAACTCAGCTACCGGCGCGGGCATCCTCAAGCCATGACATGCCTCTGGGCCAGCAGCCTTTGGTCAGAGAGGGAACGCCGGAAGGCCATGTCCAGAACGCGACTGGAGAAGATGAAGATGACGATGCGGTAGTCACTAGGCACGCTCAGGCGCTCAAGATGTTGACGCAGTACCAGGAAGAGATACAGAAGTTGTTGCAACAAAGGGATCAGCTTCAGCAGCAAGTTTCAGCTAGATCAAGAGAAGACGAAACTCGCGACGCCATTCGTCGGGCGGAAGCACAATGAAGGCAGTTGGAAAGAGAGGTGCAGGAGTAGCAACAGCGTGAGCAACCGCAAGCTTTTCGGCGATGTCATCGATGAAACTTCCCCGCTCTCGAGGGAGTTGCATGTACACCCTTGGCCGCTCAACTACAAGACTCGAATCCCAACTTTCGATGGCAAGGCAAACCCGCGCAAGTTTTTAGCAAGCTATGAAACAGCTGTGTTTTCGGCAGGTGGAGACAACCAGGCATTGGCTAAATCCCACATCTTGGCAGTCGAAGATGTAGCGCACGATTGGTACACGTCCCTCAAGCCATTATCCATCCATTCCTGGGCTAAGTTGAAAGCCGGATTGCTCGCCACCTCGATTGGTAGTTCTTAGCTTCACTAAAGATAGTGCTAGGCAACTATCCCCGGTAACGGCCCAGAGATGCTTGTTGGCACTTGCTAACGTTGTTACTAGGAGTAGACTACGGAGTCTATCCCCGACAACGGCGTCAGAAATGCTTGAAGCAGGACCGGTCACTATACCTAAAGGAGTGGAGCTAATGCAGCTGTCTACTAATGCCAAGCGGGGTTGTCAATCCTGACACTAGTAGGAGCTAGCTAGAGAGATTGCAATCTACCAGGAGGAGATTCTGCAAGCGCATAGAACTATCGTAGTAGCACTTCGCTTTGGAGTACCAAGTGTCGATTTATTTGATCCCAAGGGAAGGCTAGGGTGGTGTATGAGTTGAGTCAAGGAGGGGATGAGAGTCGAAGAATAAGAAAAGGGAAAAGGGGAAAAGAGGAGATGAAAGGCTAGAATGAATATATGGGTGGATAGGTAAGGATGAATGGAATGGTTAAGGTAAGGTGGATAACTAAATAGATAGATAGAATGGGATAACTAATCATAACTAACTACTAACTAATAACTACTCCTAGATAACCACAAAGCAAGATAACTACGAAGCAAGATAGTTACGAAGCAAGGCAGGCAAAAGACATTAAAGCAACTAAGTTAAGTAAAGTTTTATTCCTATCTTGTCAAGTATCGAGGCGTACTTGCCTTTACCACTTACTTAGGTTGAACGCTAGCACAACGAGCCTTACTGTTGAACTGGGCCAACTACGTGGTGGAATTCAAGGCGCACAGGGCTGTCACCACCTGCTTGCTACCACAGCTATCCGGGGGTCCAGCCATATCTGAAGGTAGGTCTATAACTAAGCACCACGCTTAACTATATTCTAACTATCTCTACCCTAGCTTTGAATAGAGACACCCTTGCGGACGTCAGAGCAAACACTTGACTTAATAAGATAAACACTAAACTAACTAAGCAACCTATTGGCAAAGATCAAACACTAAGCTCACTAGAGATTAACTACTATGGCTAAGTGAATTGAACTGTAGGATAGCTAGGCACTCAAGCAATCAATCAACTATACCACTCAATACTGATAAGTAGAATAAAGTAATACTTAAAATGATGAACTAGAATATAGTAAGTGCTTGAGTAACAAGAGCAGAACCTTAACTGGAGATGAAGGAAGACTCTTCCCAGCTCCAGAACCGATCACTCGCACGCCTCTACTCTTGAGCTAAGCCTTGAGCAGCGCTACCGCGAGGGCAAAGATGCCTTGCTCTACTAGCTACCTACTTGCCTAAGCCCTCTAAGCTTCTAACCTAACTCTCACTTGCTTCTCTTGCTTTGCTTCTCTTGGAAGTGTGGGATATGAAGGTGTAAGGTACTGGTGAAGTAGTGTCGCCAGGGGGGTATTTATAGCCACTGACCTAGTGACCAAGGGCCAGGATTTGGCCTTGGGGAGGTCACACGGATCGGTGACGTGGCAGGGAGTGGCACTTGGGCCAACCCAAGTGGCGGGCGCCACCTAGGGGTGGCGGGCGCCACCTAGGGGTGGCGGGCGCCACCTAGGGGTGGTGGGCGCCACCCCCCTTAGGCCCATTTGGGCCCTGCTGAGTGGGCTTGGCCTCTGGTGGGTCCATATGTCCAAATTTGGTTCAAATCCTGCATTCAAATAAAATTCTATGGACATGTGGAATTTGGTTAGTTTGAAACCTATTTGACTACATTTCATGCCTTTTTGGTGGACTTTAGGGTCAAATGTTGATGGTAAAACAGGTGTTTAAGGACCGTCAACAAGATCTCATGAATTGCACTCAACAAGACGATGAACCACTATCCGAATATCTCAGACGCTTTATTCGGCTGAAGGCTCAAGCCCTAAATGTACCGGAAGCAGCAGTGATTGTCGTGGCCGTCGAAGGGCTGGCGACGGGACAATGTGCAGCGCATTTTTCCAGGCAGCCACCTAACTCGGTCAAAGAACTATTGAAGATAATGAACGATTATGTAAGGTCAGATGATGACTTTCGGCGTCGTAAAGCAGCACGTTTCGCGCAAAGGCAGATGATGAAATCGGTGCATTCACCGCAAGCACCAAACTAGAGAAATGTGAGGCCCTTTTCCTCAATCAACACAACGCACGAAGAATCTACCTAGTCTGATGTGGATCTAGAGGGAGTGGCCCCGAATAGCAACCAACAGTCGAGAGAGTTCGAGCATCCGACTCATTGGAGCAACAACGGAAGGGGACAAGGTAGAGGAAGTAAACCCCCATATTGTGTGATCTGTGACGGAAATGTCGGGCACAACACCAGAGAGTGCAAATACAGTAAAATGGCTAAGGAGCTAAAAGAAAAGGACCAAACTTCTGCTTCTGGCGATATCACCAAGCATGTCTTCCACAATACGTGTGATCCTGTAACCGGAAGCGCCATTCATGGCTACTACACAACCTTTCCACGTCGCGCCATACCTAGCCGCTCCCCGAAACTTCCCCTAGTTCAATCCAACTTTCCAGCACTACCAGCACCCACAGTATCTGGTTTAATCTGTGGCAGCGTCTTCAACGGCGCAGTATCAGCATCAGCCAACGCAGCCACCGGTAGTCTCAGTTCAAGCTCGGCCACAAAGCTAGGCGGCATCACAACCATACCAGCAAATGCAAGATGGCGAGCACGAGCCTAATGCAGTCAACAACATCCTTCTGTCTCGAGGTCACATATTCGCCATAACCGGCAGGTCCAATCTGGAGCACGAAAGCAAGAGTCAAGACGAGATTACCACATAAGAGTGCAAATGGTATAACCAAGGTTGCCTTTGAGTAGGCCAACATGGTCATTGTTGCCGATAACTTTCAATGAGTCTGATTTCAGAGTCTGCGGTTATCCCCACTGCGATGCATTCGTAGCTACCGCCAACGTAGCTAGGTTTATGCTACACAACATTCTGATAGACACTGGAAGTTCAGCTGACATATTGTTCGTCAAGGCTTTCGAAGCAATGGGCATGGACAGGTGGGGGTTGGACCCAGCCGATAACTCATTATACGGCTTCGGCGGAAGAAAGGTAGACGTTATCGGCAAAAAGCAGGTACCGGTTTCTTTCGCCCAGGACGAAAAGGTGCCAACTGAAATGGTGACATTCGACATAGTCAACATGGACTATCCCTACACAGCCATTTTTGGCAGAGGATTCACCAATAGGTTCAATGTTGTCATAAAGCAAAGTTATCTTTGCATAAGATGCCCTCTCCTTTCGACATAATCACTATACACGGCGAAGCAAGGAAAAGTTGTAGTCACAGTGATGTGGTCCTTTCGTCGTCGCAAGCATGGCAAGGCCAGGAGTGTTCCGCTTAGTGAACGCAAAAAGAGAAGAGACAATTCACACCTGGAACGCCAACAACTCGCGTAGCTTCGATCCTTAGAATAGAGTTTCTTTCACCTTTCATTTTTACCTTCATCATTTTTTAATCAAGTAGCTCCACTTTTTTTCCTCACTGGGAAGCCCTCAAAAAGGGTGCGAGGTTTTTTAATGTGGCAACCAAGTGTAACCTTAAAAACATTAAGGTATCAAAACTTCCCCATACTCGATCACGGATCCAATGACGAAAACAACCAAAAAGGGTTGAGATATTCGTCCAAAATTTGCATTATTAGAGAATGTCGACCCGTCAGACGGAAACCTTATTCGACGAGGCTCGACAATTTTGATAGCCTACGGGCATGAACATTTCGACCCTCCAAAAATGCGAGGGCAGAAGACAGCCTACGGGCATGAATATTTCGGCCCTCCAAAAATGCGAGAGGGCAGAAGACAGCCTATGGGCATATGCATTCCGTCCCTCCAAATGTGAGAGGGTGGAAAATAGCCTACGGGCATAAAGATTCTGGCCCTCCGCAAATGCGAGAGGTCGGAAGATAGCCTACGGGAATAAACATTCCAACCCTCCGAAAATTTGAGAGGGCAGAAAACAGCCTACGGGCATAAACATTCCGGCCCTCCAAAAATGCGAGAGGGCGGAAGACAGCCTACGGGCATAAACATTTCGACCCTCCGAAAATGAGATAGGGTGTTAGGCAGCCTATGGGCATAAATATTCCTACCTACCGGGGTGAATACGTTAGCGCCCCTCGTCAAAAAACAAATGAGGCATGCATTTTACATTACACGCCGAGGGGCTACCGACGAAAGCACCCTCACACGAATACGTTATCGCCCCTCGTCGAAAAACGAATGGGGCCGGGCGTTTTACATTACACAACGAGGGGGTACCGATGAAAGCACCCTCGGACGAATACGTTACCGCGCCCCTCGTCCAAAAACGAATGGGGCGGGCGTTTTACATTACACGCCGAGGGGCTAGCGACGAAAGCACCCTCGCGCGAATACGTTACCGCCCCTCGTCGAGAAATGAATGGGGCGGACGTTTTACATTACACGCCGAGGGGCTAGCAACAAAAGCACCGTCACGCGAATATGTTACCGCCCCTCGTCGAACAACGAATGGGGCGGGCGTTTTACATTACACGCCGAGGGGCTACCGACAAAAGCACCCTAGCGCGAATACGATATCGCCCCTCATCGAAAAACGAATGGGGGCGGGCGTTTTATATTACACGCCGAGGGGCTACCGACGAAAGCACCCTCGGACGAATATGTTACGCCCCTCGTCAAAAAACGAATGGGGCGGGTGTTTTACATTACACGCCGAGGGGCTAGCGACGAAAGCACCCTCGCGTGAATACGTTACCACCCCTCGTCGAAAAACGAATGGGGCGGGCGTTTTACATTACACGCCGAGGGGCTACCGACGAAAGCACCCTCGCGCTAATACGTTATCGCCCCTCATCAAAAAATGAATGGGGGAGGACGTTTTACATTACACGTTGTGGGGCTGTTGACGCTCACTAATTCTCATAATTAATCATCAACTATTGCATGAAATTACACTAAATGAATCACAAAGCATAGTTGTAGGGTTTGAAACTAACAAGTTCCATGAGTTTTGATGCTCTCACTTGTTTTATAGGACATCCATGTTTTTACCATATAAAAGTATCTCAAGTGATGAATTGGAGTGCACCATTGCAAAGAGCTCGTCGAGACGATCGAAACGGACATATCATTTGCTATATTCGGAGTCCCGGATGAAAAGATATTATTTTCGCAACGAAACCTACAAAAGAAGGATCTAGAAGACACTAGAAGACATCACGAGGCGGCCTGCCACGTGGGCCCACTGGGCCAGACCGACCAGTGGGGCCCATAGACCAACCGGTCGGCCACTGAGGCCGTTTGCCTCCGCCTTCTGGAACCTTCTTCCACCGCCTCCTAGGTTGCATCTCCACCGTCCCTGAAGTCGGTTTGATCCTACGTCTACGGTTCCTCGCCCAGGGCTATATAAGCAGCCCCAGACCCCCCTGTCCAGGCATCTCGATCTTCATTATTCATCTCCACATCAGAAACTAGGGTTTCAATTAGAAGTAGAGGTCCCTATAGATGAATCTCTTCTAGTTCATCTAGAATTAGTTCTAGTTCTAGTTCTTGTTCTAGTTGTCTAGTTCATCTAGTTGTAATTAGAGATCGGATTAGAGAGAGGAGAAGGAGAGAGCTGAGGAGGAGCTAGATCTGTCGGATCTTCCTCGACATTGTATTGGTGCAGCATCCAGTTCGTCTTCAAGTAATCTACAGGTTCTTCATTTATCACTAATTACAGTTCTTGCTTTATTTTATTTACTGGATCTCCGCTTGTATTGAGTGCTCTAGTTATTCATTGTAATTAGAGTAGTAATCATTAGTGTAGACGCGGTGTCTAGGCTAGTGTTTACCTGAGTTTGCGCCCAATCCTCCGGTTAGTTGTGGTAGCTACAGGGGTGATTGCTTTGTAGATTGTTATAATCCACCACGTTAGGATTGGTGTTTCATAGAGCTTTTTGGTAGCCTTCCTCCCGATTACCCTTTTCCAGTCTTTTTCGAGAATCGGAAAGGTATTGTTGCTCCGAAGTAAGAAAAGTATAGTAAGCCTTTGATTAGATAGACCTGCATAGAAAACCCTAAAATCTCTCTCTAACCACATTATCATTCTTTTATTGTACGTTCTTAATTCTTCTAGCACACTTCACATTCCCCGTGGAAATCGATACCTTGGAATACTCTCGGGTGAAAGCTACATCAGTATCCGTGCACTTGCGGATTTTTCTGTGTGCGTTTAAAATACCCAACAAGCTTTCTGGCGCCGTTGCCGGGGAACAGTAGCTGTTCTAGAATCGAACCATGATCGTCCATGTTTCTTTTCTTTTACCACCTTTTTCTTTTAACAGTAGCTGTTCTAGAATCGAACCATGATCGTCCATGTTTCTTTTCTTTTACCACCTTTTTCTTTTACCACCACCTTTACCTCACCACCACACTTCTTACCACATGGATTTCACTCCTATCTTTAAGTTCTTTACTCCAAAGGGCGACTTGTTGGAGCCTCCACCATCATCACACCCCATTCATACAGATGGCTATGAGCTTCGCCCTGCTCTTATAGCCATGGTTCGGGAGAAATCCTCCTCTGGGTCAGAAGACGAAGATTCATACACTTACCTTAGGGAATTTGAGGAGTTGTGTTCTTGTCAGACTATAGCTGGCATGACACAAGAGACCATTAAATGGAAACTATTCCCGTTCTCCCTTTTGGGAAGAGCGAGAAAATGGTATAATCATTCCGTAGAGGGCGTAAATGGAAATTGGGATGAACTTCGGGACAACTTTTGTCTTGCTTTCTTCCCACTTTTTTGAATCTCTGATCTTAGAATCAAAATTCTTACATTCAAACCAAAAGAGGAGACGCTAGGAGCAGCTTGGGCTAGGTTCAAACACCTTACCAATTCTAGCCCAAACCTTTCCTTGCCAGACCATGTGCTACAATTTCACTTGTATTGTGGTCTTAACAAAGAAGCTGCTCTACATCTCGATTTAGCTTTTGGAGGATCATTCTCACATAAACTTGTTAGTGAAGGAGGAGACATCCTAAATAAAATCCTTGAAAACACTCCTTACACTGGCATTTTTGACGAATTCCCAGAAGAAGAGGTCAAGCCTAACCCCGACCAACACGAGGAGGAACACGCAACCAAATTTGAAATTCCTTCAAATCCTTCTAATAATTTGGTTGTCACAGAACCTTCTCTAGAGAAAACACCCTACACTTTAGAAAATGATGAACCCCACCCTTCGGTGTTCTTCTCTGAAATCGAGGAAGATGATATCAAAGAGCATGGAAGCTACTTCATAAACACCTCTTTAAATCCATGCTCATATGAAACATCTCCTGATTCAATTGGTGTGTCTAACATTGCCACACTCGAGATTTTCAACCCCCTCACACTTTCTGTTTACAAAAACTTCAAAAGGGTGGTTGTCGATGCATATGTTTATCACAAATTTTGTAGATCTCGTTGTGCTCTTAAGTTGGTGTTGGAGGGGAAACCACTTCACCAAATCTCATTCTGAAGGTTTCCCAAAGACAAGCTCAGTGTCCTAAAACAAGCACTTTTTAGATCAGTGTTCACCCTCCTGCTACACTGCCCTTGTGTAATGAGCATAGGGATATAATTGTTAAAATATTCCTTCGGATATTCCTGTCACTAACCTTTTCAGGTCTGGAGCGAAAAGTTCGAAGGAATGACAAACACAAGTATGTCCAACTAATCATCATGCAACATTGAATTACATTCATCCAATCTTGATTTTTGCAAATCTAAGCTTGGGGGATACACTTTGTAAGAACATCTCTTAACATGTTGCTATATTGGTTGTGCCTACCTTTAAGACATGCTCATGTGCTATACACTAATCATGCTCTTTCATCACCATTTGAGTAAATCTCTTTAATGTTTTAATGCTACCTTCATCTACTATAGAATATGTTTAGGTTTGAAGTACTTTCATACATCTCTTAAATTGAGCATGGTGCCTAGTTTAGGAGTGATGGTCTTGCTTTCAAAGGTTTTTAAATTAAGCATGCTTGGCTTAAAATGCCTTCCTAAATCAAATTAGACGTGGTGTCTAGGTTGATTTTTGAACTAATAGTATGCTATAGTGGATGTTGGATATTTTGTTGGACAAACCCCTGCAGGAAAACATTCAATATCAATTTGGGAAGGTCCTGAGATGAACCCACACTGGAGATGAAGAGACACATGAACTTCAACAACTTGCGCAAGGGAGACACAACTCACTAATCATGGAGAAGTGAGATTTGTAGAACAAGACAGAAGATGAGTGCCACAAAACAATACCTACAATCAAAGTACTCACTCCATGGAAATAGGTGAACAAGTCTGAGCTGGGCCACTAGAACACAGAGACCATCGTACGGGCACTTGAATCCTCATCTCTCATATCAGACAGTACAAACACAAGCTAAAAGAGAGAGGTCCTGGTACAGACCTGAGGAACAACACACCTTCACTGATAGGTCAACACATAGAGAAGGAAGGTTGATCCCTTTAAAGATGATCCCACTATGTGCTTCCTCCTCTCAAGCTCCCATCACTCAGGCCACTATGAGATGAGCAAGAGAAGACAAGCCATTCATGAACAACAGCCAGCTAGACAAGAGAAGCTTCCACAAGGTGGTTTGACAAAAACACTCTTCAATGATAAAGCAACATTTCAAGGTAAGTGACCAGCACTTTAAAAGCTTCTCTTTGAATCTGGTATGCACATACATAAAGAACCAAACATGTTTAAGTTGCACCTCACTTAATCCAACCTAAACAACTCAACATGTTTAGTTCTTTACTCTTTGTACCTAGCTTTACGCTCTTGAATCTCACTATCTTAACCAATGAGTTAAAATGTTATGCAACTAACCTTTGGAAAATGATATATCATAATCATGAAAATATCGACACATTATGCATAGATTATCCTTTCTTGGGTTAAACAATTTGATCAGTTAAATATTTTAAGATGGTAATTCCATGCTCAATTTGGATCCTATCACTCATGTTAAGATTGAATAGAACACATAAACAACAAGTTTGTCTTGCTTGATGTGCCTAAGCTTAGAGAGCAATGAAATAAATTTTTTGGTTCTGTTGGTGTTTTTTCGCCAACAGAACCCATGCACTTGATCTCTACCTTGTCTTTATGAGCAGGACACACTCTTGAGCAAAACAAGGAAGAGTTTGTCAACTCCCATATTCTACAGAGTGAAGGTCCTAGATCTATAAGAACATGCACACTAAGCAAGATGCTGCCAGCTTCCACAACTAATGCTTCACTTCAAACTGCTGGGCAAACGAAGAACATGGGTGACACCATATCAAGAGGTGTAGTTATCAAGGTATACCTATCGAGATCAAATGATGCACCTCAGGAATGAACATGGTGAGAAGTCCTGTTCAAAGGACTTAAAACATTCAACCCTCGCCGAAAGGTAAAATCGGTAGTTATCTATATTTATCTTTTCTGCATTAATTTCTCTTTTTGCATGTTTACTTTCCATCATTTGCATAATCATCTCTCCATAGCATATTTACTTTTCTGCATTAGCTTTGCATAAAAAAAGAAAATAAAAATACTTTACTTTCTGCACTGCAAAACCTAAAGCCCCATGTGAATAATTCTATGGTGTGTAAAAACCCATAGGGATTTTCACCGTGGTGGCATAAAAATAAAAATGCATTGATTTTGTTACACTATCATTGCATCATAAAAATAAAAATGCAAAATATTGAGAAAGAGATCTTACTGAAACTTTGGGCAACTAAGGCTTAAGTGGCCAACCACTAACGCTTAACTTGTTCCACAAGTCTTGTTGTCTATTTGAGTTTTACAGGATTGAAAGACCAAGAAAAGATGACGAGCAAGTGAATGTTCCATCTACTGTTGGAGCACTATTTCAACAACCATCAACATCAATCAATGCTCTGATAGAGGAAGAACATTTTCACTGCTAGTCCGCTACATTGCAAGAACGAACGACTACGTCAACATTCAGCTTGGGGGAAAGCAACCCCATGTACCCAGGTAAGTATCCATATCCTCTTAAGTTTTCCTTCTATACATAAATGAAAATAAAATATAAAACAAAAATAAAAAAAATATGTGGGCACATGAAGGCTCACCATTAATTAAAAAGAAAAAATATGGGCACATAAAGGCTCAACGTTATTAAGGAACCGGCTTGGGGGAGACGCACCCTCGTTATCTTCGTAATCCAGGTATATCTTATTCACTATCTTAGTTATTTATAATAAGTGTGTTAGGTTAAATAAATAGTGTTTTTAGTTTGCTTAGTTTATTTTAAGAAGTTAATAATAAAAGAAGAACTCTCTCTCTAATCTTTTACATGGAAATGATGAATAGTTGCTCTATCTAATTTCTTTCAAGTACCTAGCCTTCAAAGTATGAGTTCTCCTGATTAATAATGATGCTTAAAAATGAAATTAAATGCATGGGTAGCAAATGCTTCACCTAGAGTCTAGGTAATTGATATATATGACATGTGATGATCTGAGCTACTACTATCTTGTTCTAAACAACACTAGAGTTCTGAAGAGTTTCCAATATTAATATGACTAATAATTGCATTGAGTTAAATTAAGCTTTGGTGATCCTATGAGAAGTTATCATGCTATTGAATTGAGATCACTTACACATTTCATCCATCTTCCGCATAAATGCTCATGATTATCTGTTGCTATCCTCTCAAAAGTTTGGAAGCACATGGCTACTAAAAAAAGAAGAGAGAAAATCCGAGGAAATAAAAAGGGACAAGTGTCCGAAACCTCAAAAAGAAAGATCTCGAGGAAATAAAAAGGGACAAGTGTCTGGAACCTCGAAAAAAAGAGAGAGAAAAAATAAAAAAATGAATATCATAAAAAAAAGATGGGCATTTGCCCGCCAGTAGAATTAGCTTGATAGCCATATGTCTCTGATAAAGAGAAGAGAGTGATATATTCAAAAGAGCATCCGCCTCCATTTTCCATACACATGCACTTCTCGATTCAATGGTGTGGTTGACTTTCTCTTTGGATTCATTGTTTAATTTGACAACATATGTTTTTACGCTTTTTGAAAATTCATAAAAACTCTGGGATAATAGTGAAGTAAAAGAGCAAGAGATATAGAGCTTGATTTGATCGTTCTATCTTTCAATTACTCAGGATTCAAGGTAAAGTACTAAGCCCCTTGATGAATAATATGATACTTTTGCCTATTCCATATCAGAACTTCTATTTGAATACATGTGTAGTTGTTGGAAGTGAAGATATTGCAGCAACTCCTCATCCATTGTTGAGATTGGCTTTGCTCGGGACTAGCAAAGGTTAAGCTTGGGGGAACTTGTTGACACTCACTAATGCTCATAATTAACCATCAACTATTGCATGAAATGACACTAAATGAATCACAAAGCATAGTTGTAGGGTTTGAAACTAACAAGTTCCACAAGTTTTGGTGCTCTCACTTGTTTTATAGGACATCCTTATTTTTACCATATAAAAGTATCTCAAGTGATGAATTGGAGTGCACTATTGCAAAGAGCTCGTCGAGACGATCGAAACAGACATATCATTTGCTATATTCGAAGTCCCGGATGAAAAGATATTACATTCGCAACGAAACCTGCAAAAGAAGGATCTAGAAGACACCAGAAGACATCACGAGGCGGCCCGCCACGTGGGCCTACTGGGCCAGACCGACCGGTGGGGCCCATAGACCGGCCGGTCGGCCATGGAGGCCGTTTTGCCTCCGCCTTCTGGAACCTTCTTCCACCGCCTCCTAGGATGCATCTCCACCGTCCCTGAAGTCGGTTTGATCCTACACGGTTCCTCGCCTAGGGCTATATAAGCAGCCCCAGACCCCCCTCTCCAGGCATCTCGATCTTCATTATTCATCTCCAAATTGGAAACTAGGGTTTCAATTAGAAGTAGAGGTCCCTCTAGATGAATCTCTTCTAGTTCATCTAGAATTAGTTCTAGTTCTAGTTCTTGTTCTAGTTGTCTAGTTCATCTAGTTGTAATTAGAGATCGGATTAGAGAGAGTTGAGGAGGAGCCGGATGTGTCGGATCTTCCCAGACATTGTATTGGTGCAGCATCCAGTTCGTCTTGAAGTAATCTCCAGGTTCTTCATTTATCACTTCTAAGTATTTTATTTAATTTCAGTTCTTGCTTTATTTTATTTACTGGATCTCCGCTCGTATTGAGTGCTCTAGTTATTCATGGTAATTAGAGTAGTAATCATTAGCATAGATGCGGTGTCTAGGCTAGTGTTTACCTGAGTTTGCGTCCAATCCTCTGGTTAGTTGTGGTAGCTACAGGGGTGACAACTTTGTAGATTGTTATAATCCACCACGTTAGGATTGGTGTTTCGTAGAGCTTTTTGGCAGCCTTCTCCCGATTACCCTTTTTCCAGTCTTTTTCGAGAATCGGAAAGGTACTGTTGTTCCAGTAAGTAAAGTATAGTAAGCCTTTGATTAGATAGACCTGCTTAGAAAACCCTAAAATCTCTCTCTAACCACATTATCATTCTTTTCTTGGACGTTCTTAATTCTTCTAGCACACTTCACGTTCCCATGGAAATCGATACTCGGGAATACTCTCAGGTGAAAGCTACGTCGGTATCCGTGCGCTTGCGGATTTTTCTGTGTGCGTTTAAAATACCCAACAGGGCCTACCGACGAAAGCACCCTCAGACGAATACGTTACCGCCCCTCGTCGAAAAACGAATGGGGCGGGCATTTTACATTACACGCCGAGGGGCTAGCAACGAAAGCACCCTTGAGCGAAAATTTTACCACCCCTCATCGAAAAACGAATGTGGCGGGCGTTTTAGAATACAGGCCGAGGGGCTAGCGATGAAAGCAACCTCGGACGAATATGTTCCCACCCCTCATCGAAAAATGAATGCGGCGGCGTTTTACATTACATGCCGAGGGGCTAGCGATGAAAGCACCCTCGCGCGAATACGTTATCACCCCTCGTCGAAAAACGAATGGGGCGGGCGTTTTACATTACACGCTGAGGGGCTACCGACGAAAGCACCCTCGCGCGAATACGTTATCGCCCCTCGTCGAAAAACGAATAGGGGCGGTGTCGGTGGTACAAAAAAGGGGTACCCCCAATCAACGCAAACGCCCGAACGCTCGCTCTCCGTCTCGCCTGAGCCCTCCAGGCCTCGGGCGAGCGCGCCCCTACACCTCGAGCCTTGACGCTCGGGCCTCGAGCGGTACAGGCGACCGTATCAGCCCCATACCACGCACTTAATGCCTTCACCCACTCCGGTCATGTCCACTAGTGCACGGCGTGTACCACAGTAACTCGGTGTAAAGGTCAAGTCTCGTTTTCACCACAAGCATGGGCAAAAGGGCACCAGTGCAGCACTGTTCGGCCATGCCAGGCACTGTCACCCCTCGAGGCCGGCTACGCGCCCCTCGAGCCAGGCACTGTCACCCCTCGAGGCCGGCTACGCGCCCCTCGAGCCAGACACTGTCACTCCTCGAGGCCGGCTACGCGCCCCACGAGCCCTGCGCTGCAACACCTCGAGGCCAGCTCCGCGCTCCTCGAGCCCCCTTGGTACCACCTCGAAGCCGGCTCCGCGCCCTTCGAGACCTAACTACTTTTGTGCTGTTGGAAGACAGGTACCCCAAGACCCGGAGGGACCTCACCGCGTACTGTACATTCCGGGATGGGTGCGGTACGGCTCCCGCCTTGTCGCACCCCCACGTCCGCGCCCGGGATGGAAGCCACGACTCAAGGACGCCTCAACAGCGACGATCACATCGGCTCCAGTGGCCCCGACAAGACAGGGTTCCTACCCTTCTCCGTATGGGGCACCATGCGCCCCGACACCTGTAATACTTTTTGTAACCCTGGCCTCCCCTTGCTCTATAAAAGGGGACGCTAGGGCCCTCATTCACGGGGAGGCACCTCAGGGACGCAACTCCGACAGACAACACACGAGTCCACACACACACGAGTCCGGACTCCGGTCCACGCTCACTGAGCTTGTATTCGCCCCTGTACAAGCACTTAGGTGCAAGTAATACAAGAACACCTCCCCCCCGCTGGACGTAGGGCCTTCTTTGCCCGAACCAGGATAAATCCTTGTGTCATCTTGCATCACCATCCAGGAAGAGAGCACGCGATCATATTACTCGTTGGTGTGATACCCCCGGGTACGAAACACCGACAGTTGGCGCGCCAGGTAGGGGCCTTCGCGTGTCCGAGCCGATTTCTCGTTGACTCCTGGATGGCTTCATCTCCTCTTCTGTTCTCGGCTGGTGCCGTCGTCTGGTTCGGGAGCCTCGAGTTCCTGGCCACAGGCGACAGCAACGAGCTGACTCTGCTCTCCACGGAGGGCCTGGGCGGAGTGCGCGTCACGCCACCCCGCGCGGGGGGTGTGACGCGTCGCCCACACCACCACACGTCGCCACGTCGCGAGCGGCGCCATCGTCACCATCGTCGTCGGGCGCAGGCAGTGCCCGCGGCAAACACCTACGCCCCCGTAGCCGGTGCAGGGGCCCCAAGGGGAAACCCGCCCGGCGCGCGGCCGGAGACCTCCAGGGCGCACTCACGCCCGCCTAGCGACTTCGCGTTCATCAGGCGTACGAACCAGGAGCCACGCCAGAGGCCTCCAAGCCGTGCGCCGTCGACACAGCTCAGCCTCCTCCCGCGCGGGTCGCACTGCGCTCGACGCCAGCGGTTCCCGATCGGCCTCGACAACTCAGCGGCTGTCTTCGCCCACCGCCTCGACGAGCGTCATCAGGACCAGACGGAGGTGGACCGGGAGCAGCGTCCGGGCGCGCTGCTGCGGGCCATGGCCAGCCTGGAAATCGTCCACCCCGCGTGCGTCGACAGCAACTTCCGGCGACCCCTCGAGCCACCTCGACGGGCCACCGTCGGAGAATGGTACCACGAGCTGCGGTCCCAGCATCGGTCAAGGCGGCGCGCCCTCGACAATTCCGACTCCGACGAATACGACTACCACGACCCTGACCTCTGGGACCCCACCAGGGAGTGCTTCCAACTCGAGGGAGTCGTATGCGATACCGAGGACGAAGGCGACGACGACAGGCCCGCTCTCGACCTAGAGGGACCTAGCGACGTGGCCGCGGCAGGCGGATCACGCGTTCTGGGAAGGGACGAGCCTCCAGCACCGGTTGTACTGCCTAAGCACGACGATGGCCGGGCGGCGCAACTCGCTCAAGTGCAAGAAGCAATCACCAAAGCCGAGGAAGAGCGGCGACACCTGTTGCAGCTCCGGCAAACCCTGATGCAGGAACCACCCCAACCTCGAGGAGCCGGGGCTCGAGGCCGGGCTCGAGAGGTCCACCGGCAGATCCTCGAGGGCGGGGCGCCAGCACGCCCTGAGGTATGCTTCCCGAGAGCCGGGCAGAACGTGGTCGCAGCCGCCATGTTGCTCCGCGATCTACCCGCCGTCTCCAACCCAGACGCTAGGCGCATGCTTGGAGAAATGAAGGGCCTCCTCGAGACAGCCGCGGTGCAGCAGGCCGAGAGCTCAGCGTCGCGGCGGCGCGGAGCGGCCTCGGGGAAACCGACAGATGCGCCCCGCAACGAGCGCGAGGCATCCGTCCACCAGCCGGACGCCTCTCGAGCTAGGCCAGTCCGCGAACGGATCATCGACAACCGGCCACCTCGAGACCCCAACGACGCCCGCAACGACATCAACCGACGACGCAAGGATAAGGGGGCCCAAGAGCGTGGCTATAGGGCCCATCGAGGGGGACGCTACGACAGTGATGAGGACCGGCAAGCCCTCGAGCCCCCGGGCCCCAGGGTCTTCAGCCGGGCCATCCGCAGCTCAACCCTCCCCGACCGCTTCCGACCGCCGACCAACATCGTGAAGTATGACGGGGAGGTCGAGCCCATGCTCTGGCTCTCGGACTTCCGCCTTGGCTGCCAACTAGGCGGAGCGAAGAATGACGACCGCGTGATCATACGTCAGCTCCCACTTTACCTCTCGGACACCGCCCGTCGGTGGCTCGAGGGGCTCCCGCCGGATCGGATCCATGACTGGACCGACCTAGTCAGGGTCTTCGACGGGAACTTTAAGGGGACCTGCGTACGTCCGGGCAACCCCTGGGACCTACGGCGTTGCAGGCAGGCGACGGACGAGCCCATCCGCGACTTTGCTCGACGGTTCTCGAAGCAGCGTCTCGAGCTCCCTCACGTGCCTGACGAGGACGTCATCTCAGCGTTCCTCGCGGGCACGACATGCCAAGAGCTTGTTCATGAGCTAGGACGCTACCGTCCCGGGACGGTCGAGGACCTGATGGATCGCGTCACCAGCTTTGCTTCGGGCGACGAAGCAGTGGGGGCCTTCTTTGGCCGTTCCACGGACAAAGGCAAGGCGGTGATCGCGCCGGAGGGCTCCAACAAGGGCAACGACGCCAAAAACGACAGCAATGACGGCAACAAAAAGAAGAAAAACAAGCGCAAGGGCCAAAAGGCGAAGCGCGACGCCGATGGCGACGACGACAAAGAGGTGCTCGCGGGCGCCCTCGAGCCTAAGAAGCCCCGAGGCCCCCCTGACGGGGCCGTTTTCGATCAGATGCTCGAGGGTACCTGCACCTACCACAGGGGCCCCGTAAACCACAAGCTGAAAGACTGCCGACTGATGAAGGGCTACTACTCCAGGCTCGGCGATAAGAGGGAAGACACGCCTAAGGGAAAGGATACCGATCAACGCGGCGACAGGAACGCAGACGGCGACTTCCCCCCGGTGCGCGACTGCTACATGATCTACGGGGGGCCGACCATCGGGCTCTCAGCTCGAGAAAGAAAGAAGGAGCGCCGGGAAATCTTCTCGCTTGGCCACGACGGCCCCCGGTACCTTGACTGGTCCAATGCGTCAATCACGTTCGACCGTGACGACCATCCGGACCATGTCATAAACCCGGGGGCTTACCCCCTCGTCGTCGACCCCGTCATAATCGACGTTCGGTTCTCTAAGGTATTGATGGATGGGGGCTCGAGCCTCAACATCATATACCTCGAGACCCTCGACCTCCTGGGGATTTCAGAGGGACAGCTCCGACCCAGCGTCGGGGGGTTCCACGGAGTAGTGCCAGGAAAGAAGTGCGGATACATGGGTGTATGCCGAGTCTCTGTGTGATGAGTGATTGTCAATGGAGATGATGCGCATGTTCTTTGGCTTGTGTTGTGCAGGTGTCGAGCACGGAGACAGTGATCGATGGCGGGTGAAGGTCAAGTTGCGACGTGCCGTGCCGACGGACCGGGCGCGATGAAGGATGGGCGTGCCGTGCGGCGGACGTGCCATGCCGATGTATCGGACGGTGAAGGGCGGACGTGGACTTGGACTGATGGACTGGAGGCCGGAGGATCAGCTGTGGTGGCTGGCAGCCTGCGACAGCGACAGGCGGAGAAGTGCGATCATGTCGGTGGAAGGGGTGCACAGGCGGTGCATCCCCTCTACGACGCCGGTTTGTTGGTAGAGCCCGGGAAAAACCAACGGTGGACGGTTTCCAGGTTTGGGCCTCAAAACCTGGGTGCTGGGTTTCCAGGTTGAGCCACAAAACCTGGGCGCGACGGTTTCCAGGTTGAGCCTCAAAACCTGGGCGTGGGCCGGTTTCCGAGTTTGGGCCTCAAAACTCGGGCGCGGACGGTTTCCGAGTTTGGCCACAAAACTCAGGCTGGAGGCTGGTTTCCCGGTTTGGGCCTCAAAACCGGGGGCTGATGGAAAAGGCTGGTTTCCCGGTTTGGGCCGCAAAACCGGGGGTGCAGAGTGGTGGCGGCACGTGGCGGCGATCTGAAGGTTGCGTGGAGGCGACGCGGAAGACCGTGCGGACGTGGCCGTCGGATCTACCTACCACCAGCGGGTGGACTAGAATAGCCTTAGGGTTAGGCTGGTCCGCTCTGTAATTAGAGTAGAGAGGGGTAGAGTAGGAAATAGACTTAGGCTAGGTTAGTATAAGTAGTCTAGGGGAGACACCCTCCTCCCCATCTCAATCTCAGTTAGAGCTTTCATTTCCTAGGGTTTCCACTCTCCCACACCCCTGCTTTAGCTAGTTGAGATCCGCAGAGAGACTCCACTCTGTGTACTGTTGATTCGAGGAAGTGAGGCCGTATCCTCACCTTGGATCCCATCTCTTGGTGTCAATTCGCGTTTTGATTTCATGTTCATCATGTTCTTCGCGGATTGCTTTGTGCCTTGAGTTTTCCCGTCGCTTGATCTTTGTGCTCGGTTCATCTTTCACGATTCCGTTTGAACTGAGTTGCTCTAGATCGTGAGGCACTTCTTTCCACCGAAAGAAATCATCTCTAACCTCACGGTCTAGGAGATCGATCAAGTTTTAGTTTCGGGTCTCTTTTTCTTCTTTCCCCCGAATTCCTTCGATTCACCGATTTGGAGTTAGGTTCGAGCCATGATCTCTTAGAGATAGCTCACTAACCTCCTTGTGACTCCTCAGATCGAATCCCAAGCCTAGAGCACTTGATTCGGAGGAGATCGGATTGAATCGCCGGAGTTTCAGTGCAGTCGCGGGGTGACCGGACGCTCTGTCGGGCTGACCGGACGCACGCTTTCAGAGTCCGGTCGTTGAGCACGGCGCCAAGCTTTTCTGCGTACTGACCGGACGCTCTCGACCGGACGCTCTGTTTGCATTTCGACCGGACGCTACGCTTGCACTGTTCCCATCTGACCGGACGCTCAGTGAACGACCGGACGCTTGAGCTCCGTGCGTCCGGTCGCGAACAGAGAGCTCCCAGAGCTGTTTTCTGACGACCGGACGCGTCCGGTCCCTGCTGACCGGACGCAGGCCAGAGTCCGGTCGCTGCAGTTTCGCGCGTCTTCGTTCGCGGTTCGTTCGTTCTTGATCGGATTTGAGTTCCGTCTTTTGGGTTGGCTTTCTAGGGTTGTCTAGTGTCCCGCTGTGCTTCTAGGAAGCATCCACCCTACATCTAGGGTCGTGGACATTAGCAAGCTCTAGGTTTCGCTTTTGGGGTTGATCTTGGGACAGTGGCATCTAGTTTCCGAAAGGAAATTTTTGAAGCTCCCATTCACCCCCCCCTCTGGTCGCTTTCGGGTAGCTTCTCGGTCCTTCAATTGGTATCGGAGCAGGTTAAGGATCTTCCACCTTAGCCGGTTCCAGATCCACCGAAGGCGACATGGATCGCGGCGTGGGCAAACCGCCGTTTTTCGATGGGACGAACTATGCGTATTGGAAGATACGTATGTCGGCCTATTTGCAGAGCTTGGGCGTTTCGATCTGGGATATTTGCAACTCCCCTGATTACGTGGTCTTGGCTGCTCGTGTGACTCAACAGCAGGTCGATGAGCACGATGCCAATAGCCGAGCCCGTAATGCTCTTTTCTCTTGTTTGAGCATGGGTGAGTTTGATCGTGTTTCTCACCTCGCTACGGCTCGGGAGATCTGGGACACTCTCATGCGTTTTCATGAGGGCACCTCTCAAGTCAAAACCCGACTCTACGAGTCGTTCAAGCGAGAGTATGAGAACTTTAGACATCAACCTGGCGAGAGCATAGAAAGTTTATTCGCTCGCTTTCAGGTGATTGTCAACAGGATGAGGGCTAACAGAGAGCAGTTGCCATTTGACGATCATGAGCGTGCTTTGAAGCTTTTGCACACTCTTGACCGTTCGGTGTGGGACTCCAAGGTTCAGGCAATCATCGAATCGCCGAACTATGAGACTCTCACCTGCGACGAGCTCTTCAGTAAGCTCAAGTCCAGTGAGATTGATGCTATGGCGAGGGCTTCTTTTGAAAATCCTTCTCGCCCGTCCATGGCTTTGGTTTCCGGCTCTTCCTCTAACCCCTCAGCTGGCTTTGCGCTTTCTTCTCTCTTTTCTGTGACAGAGGACCAGCTGGAGTCTTTGGGAGACGACGAGTTGGCTTTGCTTGCCAACCGGTTCTCGCGGTTCCACAACAACCGCATGAACCGTCGTCGAGGAGGAGGACGCACGGGATGCTACGAGTGCGGCGACCCCGACCACTTCATCGCCGACTGCCCCAAGAAGAAGAACAAGCATCTGGGGAAGGGCGATCACGGCCACAGGCGCGACTCCAAGTACAAGGAGAAGCACGTTCCCCCAAGGCACAAGAAGCGGGGCGGCTTCGACAAAGAGTACATCAAGAAGAAGTACTTGGAGAAGCAGCAGGCTGAGCAGCGTGCGTTCTTCGCCACGCTCAGCGACGTCGACGGCTCGGATGACGACTCCGCTCGATCGAGTGATGACGAGTCCGAGAAGAAGAAGCTGGAGGACACGTTCAACGGCTTATGCTTCTTCGCCGGCGACGAAGGCCTGTGTACCATGGCGCTCGGAGATGAGGTCGGAGGCGAGCTGGAGCACACACCTCGGAACGACGACGACGACGACACCTCCCAGGTATCTCTCACCTACGACGAGCTTTCCTCCGAGGTTGAGAAATTGACTGCTGCCCTCCTTAGCCAAGATAAATTGCTTAGGCGTGCCGCTAGAGAGCGCAAGGAGTTTAGGCAGAAGTGGGAGGACACGGTGAAGGAGCTTGAGTTCGCTCGGTCCACCGTGGTAGTGTCGGAGGAGGCGGAGTGCGAGTCGTGCACCGCGCACATGACTGACCTTCTCACTCTGAGAGGTAAGTATGCTGCGTTGGTTGGAGAGGTGGATGAGCTCCGTGCTAGGCCGCAGCTGTTGGGTGCGTGCAAGACTTGTCCTGTCTTGCAATCCGAGTTGGCAGAGAAGAATGCCAAGCTTGAGTCTTTTGAGAAGGCCGGCTCGGATAGCACTTGTGTCAAGAGGTGTGCTTTGTGTGAAGGGCTGGAGATGGAGATTGCAAATGTGAAGCATGGCAAGATGCAAACCGAGGAAGAAAACACATACCTTCGGACCATCTTGTCATGGGTCTCCTGTAGTGAGCCGCAGCTCGGGATGATGATCTCCCAATTCAAGCGAGCTGCTGGTGCCCCTGGTGTAGGTCTTGGCCCGAGTGTTGATCTCTCAGTTTTTGGTAAGATTGGAGAGTCTAGTGGTCTGAACCCATGTGAGAAGCCCAATTCCACCACTACTCCCAAACTTGCCAAGCTTCCACTCAAAGAGCCAGCCAAGCCTATCACCAAAGATGGTGTGGTTGAGGAACCCCCGAGAGCTCCTCCCAAGAACCCAGTTTGGGCACCCAAGCCAAACCACCTCAGAAACAAGCTTGATGCTATGCCACCCATTCGTGAGGAGTTGCCACAGAAGGGCAAAGGCAAAGTGAGCCACACCCACAGCCCTGGTCACCAACAACCCCCTGTGCGTGCGGTGAGGTACCAGTGTGATTTTTGTGGGAGGGATGGTCACTTGAGCGAGTTCTGCTTTCGGCGCAAGCGAGAGGCGCGCAGGGCTCGGGAGATGGAGAACCCGGACATGTACCATCCAGCTCATGGTGGACATGTACCGAAGGCCCAGGGGAGAGCTGCTAGGTCCGGACGTCAGGGTCCCAGGCCTAGGCAGGAGATGAGAGCCCCGAGGAGGGAGACTAGGCCTAGAGGTCCAGGACCTCAGTTTGTTAGGCCTAGGCAGGAGAGAGCTCCGAGGAGAGACGCTAGAGTTGAGCAGCAGGCTCCTAGGCGTAGACCTCGTAGAGAGCGTGCCCGACGGGGTCCTGCTTTTGCAGGTAACGGACCCCGTGGCGGAGGCTTTGTTGAGCGCCTTGTCCCACCGCAGGTAGAGTTTCGCGGTGAGCGCTTCTTCCCCAGCGGACCACGTTTTCCTGTGCGTGGTGATCGCTATCCCCCTAGACAGGATGGTTTTTACACTGACCGTTCTTTTGAGCAGCCGGCCCAACACTGGTTTCCTTCTTATCTTACTAACCCCAGTGTTGGACCGTATGTTCACCCTATGTCTTTTTATTGATGTAGGAGGAGCGGTTGGAGGACATTTGGCTTGTGGATTCCGGTTGCTCGAGGCACATGACCGGAAATGCCAAATGGTTCTCCAGCCATAGTCCGGTCGCCGGAAAAGAGTACATAACCTTCGGCGACAAAGGTAAGGGCAAGGTATTGTCCGTTGGTGCAGTGCGGGTTAATGAGCACTTTGTGTTGCGCGAGGTTGCTCTTGTTTCTAACCTGCATTTCAACTTGCTTTCTGTTTCGCAACTTTTTCGTGAAGGCTATGAGATTCGTTTCAAACCGAACCTTAGCCGGATCTTAGATCCTCAGGGTGATCTTGTATGTCTGATTTCACCCTTTGGGAATGTCTTTCGCGCGAATTTCTCAAAGTCGTTTGGATCTTCTCGCTGTCTTTTGGCTAGTCCTTCTTCTTCTGATCTTTGGAAGTGGCATAGGAGGCTCGGTCACCTGAGTTTTGACTTGCTTGCAAGACTTAGCTCACTTGGCTTAATCCGAGGATTGCCCAAGCTTTCGTTGGAGAAGGATCTAGTTTGCCATGCTTGCCGGCATGGAAAGATGGTTGCTGCTCCCCACCATCCTTTGACCAAGGTTATGACCTCGCACCCCGGAGAGCTTTTGCATATGGACCTTGTTGGTCCGGCTCGGGTGAGCTCGGTTGGTGGGAAGTGGTATGTGCTTGTTATTGTTGACGACTTTTCGAGGTATTCGTGGGTCTTCTTTTTAGTTGAGAAGTCCGAGACATTCTCCTTCGCTCGCGATCTGATTTTGCGTCTTCAGAACGAGTTCCCTTTGAACTCGATGCGAGCGATTAGAAGTGATAATGGTTCCGAGTTTAAAAATTCGGATTTTGAGAAGTTTTGTAAACGCCTTGGTTTGGAGCATCAGTTTTCTTCTCCCTATACACCACCCCAAAATGGTGTTGTAGAGAGGAAGAATCGGACCCTTGTTGAGATGGCCAGGACGATGCTTGATGAGCATAGGACTCCTAGGCGCTATTGGGCCGAAGCTATGAACACTGCATGCTATATTTCGAATCGCATTTTTCTGAGAGTGTTTTTGAAGAAGACCTCTTATGAGTTGCGTTTTGGTCGCCAGCCCAAGGTGAGTTATTTTAGAGTCTTTGGTTGCCACTGTTTTATATTGAAAAAAGGCAACCTAGACAAGTTTGAGTCTCGTTCTTCTGACGGTGTGTTTTTGGGTTATGGCACTCACACTCGAGCTTATCGTGTACTTAACCTTGACACTAACCGAGTCATGGAGACATCAGATGTCACCTTCGACGAGACTCTTGTTTCTCCTTCTTCTCGTTTTGAGCGTGCAGGTGATCACGAGGTTGGAGAGCCTCTTTTCGATGACGAGGAAGAGGGTGCTGAAGGTATAGATGATCCAGCACCCCCTCCGCCTGCCGCGCCGCCGGGAGCGGCTTCGACGACGACCCGTGGCCCCGAGACGTCTTCTTCCTGGGGGCCGTGGGATCCACCTCGCGCGGTACCTTTTGTACCCGGGGTGGAACCAGCTACTGTTGAGGGGGAGGTTACTTCTTCCCGGGAGGCGCCACGACACATCCAGCGCCAGCACCCCCCTGAACAGATGATCGGCGACATCGACGAGCGAGTTACTCGCTCCAGGTCACAGCACATCTCGCACTTTGCTCATTCTGCTTTTGTTGCGTCTTTTGAGCCCCGAGATGTTGGACACGCATTGACGGATCCGGATTGGGTCAATGCCATGCATGAGGAGCTAGAGAACTTTGAGCGAAATCGGGTTTGGGTTCTAGTGCCACCACCTCCTGACTGTAAACCTATTGGGACAAAATGGGTATTTAAAAACAAGCAAGGAGAGGAGGGCCACATTGTGAGAAACAAGGCCCGGCTTGTAGCGAAGGGTTATAGTCAGAAGGAGGGGATAGATTATGAGGAGACCTTCGCTCCTGTAGCTCGTTTGGAGGCTATTAGGATACTCTTGGCTTATGCTGCATCCATGGGTTTCAAACTTTTTCAAATGGATGTCAAGAGTGCCTTCTTAAACGGCTATATTGAGGAGGAGGTCTATGTCCAGCAACCCCCCGGTTTTGAAAATCCCAAGTTTCCAAACCATGTCTTTAAACTCCACAAAGCTTTGTATGGTTTGAAACAAGCCCCTAGAGCCTGGTATGAGAGATTAAAAACCTTTTTGCTAGCTAAGGGTTTTAAAATGGGATGTGTAGATAAAACGCTCTTTCTCCTCAAGCAAGGCAAAGATACTCTCTTGATCCAAATTTACGTGGATGATATCATTTTCGGTGGTTCTTCTCACGCTTTGGTTGCCAAGTTTGCAGATACTATGAGCAGGGAGTTCGAGATGAGCATGATGGGCGAGCTGACTTTCTTTCTCGGGTTGCAAATTAAGCAATCCCGAGAGGGGACGTTTGTGCACCAGGGCAAGTACACAAGGGACTTGCTGAAGCGGTTCGACATGGGTGAGGCCAAGCCTCTTCCAACGCCCATGTCGACGACGACTGCCCTGGATGCTGACACGGATGGAGAAGCAGTGGACCAGAAGGAGTACCGCAGCATGATTGGATCGCTGCTCTACCTGACGGCGACACGGCCGGACATTCAGTTCGCCGTGTGCTTGTGCGCGCGCTTTCAGGCTTCGCCACGCACTTCTCACCGTCAGGCGGTGAAGCGCATCTTCAGGTACCTTCGTTTCACGCCTGAGCTCGGGATTTGGTATTCTGCTTCTTCCACCCTCTCGCTTTGTGGCTTTTCTGATGCTGATTTTGCTGGTTGTCGCATTGAGCGGAAGTCTACTTCAGGGACTTGCCAGTTTATTGGATCTTCTCTGGTGTCGTGGTCTTCCCGCAAGCAGTCTAGTGTCGCTCAGTCTACCACGGAGGCTGAATATGTTGCTGCGGCTAGCTGCTGTTCCCAGTTACTCTGGATGATGGCCACTTTGCGTGATTTTGGTTTGAGCTTTACTCGAGTTCCTTTGCTTTGTGACAGCACGAGTGCCATTAGCGTTGCTAAGAACCCTGTGCTTCACTCGAAAACCAAACACATTGATGTGCGCTTTCATTTCTTGCGAGACCACCAGGAGAAGGGTGATATCGACCTTCGCCATGTCGATACTCATCACCAATTGGCTGATATTTTCACCAAGCCTTTAGACGAATCAACCTTTAATAGGTTGAGGGGTGAGCTTGGTGTGTGTTTCCCCTTTTAGATGGGGGAAGCATTTTGAGATGTACAGACTGACTCTTTTATTTTGAGGCTCTTTTCTTTTGAGTTTCTTGAGTCTCTCCTTTTGGTATCTTCTTTCCTTCAGTTCTGTGTCGGGCATACGCATTTACATTCTGAGCTTCATGTCTATATTCACTAGAATGTAATTATGCTCTTGTTAGTATTGCTCCGATACTTATGATGATGCTTGTAGCTTATGCTCTTTCTGATCACTGTTACATGTTATGAGCGAGCTATTTTTTTGGAATGGTGAATTATGCCTAATGTATATAAATCTGAAAATGTTCACCATTGAGATATGCAACTAGCATGTGTAGGGTGTGTTGAGTCCATTCCTGCTTTTCATATATGCTAGGTTGCTATGTCTCTAGTTCTGAGTCATTCACTTGCTTGGTTGTTCATAACTTGCTTAAAATCTGAACCAAGTATTGTTGAATTGAAAAGATCGAGATGGGATTGCTTGTCAACACCTCATGGTATTGAGACTGTTTCTCATTGCACTTTGAGTTAAACTTGAGCCATGTAGTGTATGACCGAAACCGTTGCTTTAAGCTTCTGATTGCTTCGGCATAGGCTTCGCACGGTTGAAAAGTTAGGCGATGACAAGCTTTCAACCTCTCGCAATCACATGCTAAAAATGAACTTGTGAATTCTTTTACCGCTGCAACTCCGATATGAATTTGAAATCACAAGTATATGCTTCATTCCTATGCATGATGATTGAACTTTGCTAGGGGTAGTTCACCTTGTATATATGCTTAGCACTTGTTTGGATTCCTTCTATACATGTCTAGTGCTATGTTGATGGTGACTATCCTTTTGGCTTAAAACTGCTCACATGCTCATATGCTTCATATTTCGTATAAGTGATCAGTTTGAGCCTTTGCTATTTGAGTGCTTAATTGAGATGTTGGAGCTATACTGATTAGAGCATCTTTGCACTCTTTTGACTATATCCTTGAAGCTCCTAACTTGCATTTTGACCTCATATGCATTGTGGAAGGAGATCTTGTGTTCAGGGGGAGTTTATGTGAAGAGAGTTGCTTCTCCGATACCTTTTGGCCTTGATAAGTGCATTTTCAACTAGGGGGAGAAATTTACGCAAATCATATGCCCTGAAAATCTTTTGTCCTAGTTTCTCATGAGCTTTCATAAGCTTTCTCATTTGGCTTTCAATTGGTATCGTCTGGTGTGCTTTCCCATTTGGTTTGGGTTGATTTTCAATTGGTTCGGAGTGATTTTCTTGCTAGTTGTGTTGAGCCTCTGTGCCTCTATCTTGAGGGACTAGCATTTTGCTTCTGTTGTCCTCCGATCTTCAATTGCTATCTGCTAGCGGTGTTGAGCCTGTTCTACCTCTTCTTGAGGGCTAGCTTTGCTTTACTTGGTTGCGTCAAGCCGTTGCCCATGTCTTTGGGGACCAAGTTTTTGCTTCATCCACTTGACCTTCTTCGGCTTTTGTTAAGGCTTCTGGGTCATTTGGTTGGGTTTTCTCTTCCCACTCCTTCCTACCTTCTTCTTCTTATTCATGATTTGTTGTGGAGTTGACAATGCACTCATCAAGGGGGAGATTGCGGATACATGGGTGTATGCCGAGTCTCTGTGTGATGAGTGATTGTCAATGGAGATGATGCGCATGTTCTTTGGCTTGTGTTGTGCAGGTGTCGAGCACGGAGACAGTGATCGATGGCGGGTGAAGGTCAAGTTGCGACGTGCCGTGCCGACGGACCGGGCGCGATGAAGGATGGGCGTGCCGTGCGGCGGACGTGCCATGCCGATGTATCGGACGGTGAAGGGCGGACGTGGACTTGGACTGATGGACTGGAGGCCGGAGGATCAGCTGTGGTGGCTGGCAGCCTGCGACAGCGACAGGCGGAGAAGTGCGATCATGTCGGTGGAAGGGGTGCACAGGCGGTGCATCCCCTCTACGACGCCGGTTTGTTGGTAGAGCCCGGGAAAAACCAACGGTGGACGGTTTCCAGGTTTGGGCCTCAAAACCTGGGTGCTGGGTTTCCAGGTTGAGCCACAAAACCTGGGCGCGACGGTTTCCAGGTTGAGCCTCAAAACCTGGGCGTGGGCCGGTTTCCGAGTTTGGGCCTCAAAACTCGGGCGCGGACGGTTTCCGAGTTTGGCCACAAAACTCAGGCTGGAGGCTGGTTTCCCGGTTTGGGCCTCAAAACCGGGGGCTGATGGAAAAGGCTGGTTTCCCGGTTTGGGCCGCAAAACCGGGGGTGCAGAGTGGTGGCGGCACGTGGCGGCGATCTGAAGGTTGCGTGGAGGCGACGCGGAAGACCGTGCGGACGTGGCCGTCGGATCTACCTACCACCAGCGGGTGGACTAGAATAGCCTTAGGGTTAGGCTGGTCCGCTCTGTAATTAGAGTAGAGAGGGGTAGAGTAGGAAATAGACTTAGGCTAGGTTAGTATAAGTAGTCTAGGGGAGACACCCTCCTCCCCATCTCAATCTCAGTTAGAGCTTTCATTTCCTAGGGTTTCCACTCTCCCACACCCCTGCTTTAGCTAGTTGAGATCCGCAGAGAGACTCCACTCTGTGTACTGTTGATTCGAGGAAGTGAGGCCGTATCCTCACCTTGGATCCCATCTCTTGGTGTCAATTCGCGTTTTGATTTCATGTTCATCATGTTCTTCGCGGATTGCTTTGTGCCTTGAGTTTTCCCGTCGCTTGATCTTTGTGCTCGGTTCATCTTTCACGATTCCGTTTGAACTGAGTTGCTCTAGATCGTGAGGCACTTCTTTCCACCGAAAGAAATCATCTCTAACCTCACGGTCTAGGAGATCGATCAAGTTTTAGTTTCGGGTCTCTTTTTCTTCTTTCCCCCGAATTCCTTCGATTCACCGATTTGGAGTTAGGTTCGAGCCATGATCTCTTAGAGATAGCTCACTAACCTCCTTGTGACTCCTCAGATCGAATCCCAAGCCTAGAGCACTTGATTCGGAGGAGATCGGATTGAATCGCCGGAGTTTCAGTGCAGTCGCGGGGTGACCGGACGCTCTGTCGGGCTGACCGGACGCACGCTTTCAGAGTCCGGTCGTTGAGCACGGCGCCAAGCTTTTCTGCGTACTGACCGGACGCTCTCGACCGGACGCTCTGTTTGCATTTCGACCGGACGCTACGCTTGCACTGTTCCCATCTGACCGGACGCTCAGTGAACGACCGGACGCTTGAGCTCCGTGCGTCCGGTCGCGAACAGAGAGCTCCCAGAGCTGTTTTCTGACGACCGGACGCGTCCGGTCCCTGCTGACCGGACGCAGGCCAGAGTCCGGTCGCTGCAGTTTCGCGCGTCTTCGTTCGCGGTTCGTTCGTTCTTGATCGGATTTGAGTTCCGTCTTTTGGGTTGGCTTTCTAGGGTTGTCTAGTGTCCCGCTGTGCTTCTAGGAAGCATCCACCCTACATCTAGGGTCGTGGACATTAGCAAGCTCTAGGTTTCGCTTTTGGGGTTGATCTTGGGACAGTGGCATCTAGTTTCCGAAAGGAAATTTTTGAAGCTCCCATTCACCCCCCCCTCTGGTCGCTTTCGGGTAGCTTCTCGGTCCTTCAAGAAGGCCCACCCCCTCGGGCGCATCGACCTGCCGGTTTGCTTCGGCACGCCGGCAAACTTCCGCCAGGAAACGCTCACCTTCGAGGTGGTCGGCTTCCAAGGGACCTACCACGCCATCATCGGCCGGCCAGGCTACGCCAAGTTCATGGCGATTCCCAACTACACGTACTTGAAGCTCAAGATGCCGGGGCCAAAAGGGGTCATCACCGTTGACACCTCCTACGAGCACGCATACCACTGCGACGTGGAGTGCGTCGAGCGGGGGGAGGCCAACGTCCACCTCGACTCGCTCGAGGCCTTGGCAGCTCTGGCCACCGAGGGGGCCCCAGAAGCAAAGCGTCACGCCGGCACCTTCGAGCCGGCCGAGCACACCAAGCAAATACCCGTCGACCCGACCTCGGCCAACGGCAAGACGCTGACCATCAGTACCAGCCTCGAGCCCAAATAGGAAGCAGTGCTCGTCGACTTTCTCCGCGCGAACATCGACATGTTCGCGTGGAACCCCTCGGACATGCCGGGCATACCGAGGGAAGTCGCCGAGCACGCCTTGGAGATCCAGGCCGGGTCCAGACCGGTGAAGCAACGCCTGCGCCGCTTCGACGAGGAAAAGCGCAGGATCATCGGCGAGGAGGTGCACAAGCTTTTGGCGGCCGGGTTCATCAAGGAGGTACTTTACCCAGACTGGCTAGCTAACCCTGTACTAGTTAGGAAAAAGAATGGAAAAATGCGGATGTGTGTAGATTACACTGGTCTGAATAAAGCATGTCCAAAAGTTCCATTTCCTTTACCTAGAATTGATCAGATCGTCGATTCCACCGCTGGGTGCGAAGTGCTTTCGTTCCTTGATGCATATTCCGGCTACCACCAAATTAGGATGAGAAAATCCGATGAGCTCGCGACCTCTTTTATCACGCCATTTGGTATGTACTGTTATGTTACGATGCCCTTCGGCCTTCGAAACGCCGGGGCAACGTACCAACGATGTATGCAGCACATCTTTGGCGAGCACATAGGCAAGACCGTCGAGGCCTACGTCGATGACATCGTGGTTAAAACCAAAAAAGTAGGGAACCTCATCAGCAACCTCGAGACCACGTTCGAGTGCCTCCGGGCCAAGAATGTGAAGCTCAACCCCGAGAAGTGTGTCTTTGGTGTGCCTCGAGGCATGCTACTTGGCTACATCGTCTCGCAACGGGGGATCGAGGCAAACCCTGAAAAAATCTCAGCAGTCACGAGGATGGGCCCGATTCGCGACCTCAAGGGCGTACAGAAGGTAACAGGCTGCCTAGCCGCTCTCAGCAGATTCGTCTCGAGGCTGGGAGAAAAAGCACTACCCCTCTACCGCCTGCTAAAAAAGACGGAACACTTTGCGTGGACCGCCGAAGCCGAGGAGGCCTTAACCAAGTTGAAGGGGCTGCTGACGCGCGCACCAATTCTCGTGCCCCCACGACCGGCAGAAGGTGACGGTTCCCCCGAGCCCCTCCTCCTCTATGTGGCCGCAACCACTCAGGTGGTTAGCGCGGTCATAGCCGTCGAGAGGCACGAGGAGGGTCATGCGTTGCCGGTCCAGCGGCCGGTGTACTTCACCAGTGAGGTACTCTCCGAGGCCAAGGTCCGGTACCCGCACATCCAAAAGCTGCTCTACGGCATCATCGTCACCAGGCGCAAGCTCCAGCACTACTTCCTCGCCCATCCCGTAACGGTGGTGTCGTCTTTCCCCCTCGGAGAAATCGTCAACAATCGGGAGGCCACGGGGCGCATCGCCAAGTGGTCCGCCGAACTGATGGGGGAGACCATCACCTATGCCCCGCGAAAGGCCATCAAGTCGCAAGCATTGGCGGACTTCGTTGCTGAATGGACCGACACTCAACTCCCTCCGGCGCAGATTCAGGCCGAACTCTGGACCATGTACTTCGATGGATCTCTCACGAAGACGGGGGCGGGAGCAGGCCTGCTCTTCATCTCGCCCCTCGGAGTACACATGCGCTACCTGCTACGCTTGCACTTCCCCGCCTCCAACAACGTCGCCGAGTATGAGGCCCTCGTCAATGGGCTGCGCATCGCCCTCGAGCTCGGGGTCCGACGCCTCGACGCCCGAGGAGACTCGCAGCTCGTCGTCAACCAGGTTATGAAGGCTTCAAGCTGCATCGATCCCAAGATGGAGGCATACTGCGGGGAGGTACGCAAGCTGGAAGACAAGTTTTACGGCCTCGAGCTCAATCACATAGCTCGGAAGTACAACGAGGCCGCAGACGAGCTGGCAAAGTTGGCATCCATGCGTGGCACGGTACCACCAGACGTCTTCTCGAGGGACGTCTTCGAGCCATCCGTCGAAATCGACCCGGGGGCAGGCCCCTCGACGCCACCCCTCGAGCAGGACACGGGGGCTCGACTCTCAACGCCACACCTCGAGAAGGACTCCTCGACGTCCGCAGAGGCGATGCAGGTCGACGCACACGCCCCTTCGTCACCACGGCCCCTCGACTGGCGGACGCCCTACCTCGACTACCTGACGCGAGGCGAGCTACCAGAGGACAAGACGGAGGCCCGACGTATCGCTCGAAGGGCCAAGACCTACGTCGTCTACGGCGACGAACGGGAACTATACCGACGAAGTCCGACTGGAATCCTCCAACGCTGCATCCCACTCGAGGAAGGGCGCAAGCTCCTCGACGACATGCACTCGGGGGCTTGCGGCCACCACGCGGCGCCGAGGGCCCTGGTTGGCAACGCCTTCCGACAAGGCTTCTATTGGCCGACCGCCATTGGGGATGCCAAGCGTTTGGTCCGAGCATGCCATGGGTGTCAATTCTACGCCAAGCAAACGCACCAGCCCGCACACGCCCTGCAGATGATCCCAATCACTTGGCCATTTGCCGTTTGGGGGCTCGACCTCGTGGGTCCCCTCAAAAGGACAAGTGGAGGGTACACACACATGCTCGTGGCCGTCGACAAGTTCACCAAGTGGATCGAGGCTAAGCCAATAGGGGATCCCACCTCCGAGAGGGCTGTCGAGTTCATCGCCAACATCATGTACCGGTTCGGGGTGCCAAATGTCATCATCACCGACAATGGCACCCAATTCACGGGCAAAAAGTTCACCAACTTCTGCGACGACAACAACATTCGCGTGACATGGGCCTCGGTCGCGTACCCTCAGTGCAACGGGCAGGTCGAGCGCGCCAACGGCATGATACTCCATGGGCTGAAGCCGAGGCTATTCAAGACCCTCAAAAACTTCGGAAAGGGGTGGGCCGCAGAGCTCCCCTCGGTGCTGTGGGGCCTTAGGACTACGCCGAGTCGAGCCACCGGGTTCACTCCGTTTTTCCTAACCTACGGCGCCGAGGCCGTCTTACCTACGGACCTCGAGTACGGCTCACCTCGACTTCGAGCCTACAACGAGCAAACCAGCGACGAAAGGCTCGCCAACGCCAAGGACCAGCTCGAGGAGGCCCGAGACGTGGCGCTCATCAACTCTGCACGCTACCAGCAAACACTTCGACGCTACCACGACAAGCACGTGCGCAAAAGGGACCTGGCGGTGGGGGACCTCGTGCTTCGACGGCTGCAAGATAATCGAGGGCGCCACAAACTCACCCCTCCGTGGGAAGGACCATACACCGTGGCTGAAGTACTCAAGCCAGGCACATACAAGCTCTACGACGACCAAGGCAGGATCCTGACAAACGCGTGGAACATATCTCAGCTACGTCGCTTCTACCCTTAAGGCCCTCGAGGCCCTGTTCATTTCATTGCTTTGTACAAACACGTTGAATATGAATGGGCCAGCTCGTGCTCCATCTTTCATGTTCCTTAGCAACTCAAGGTAGCCTCGACCCTGCCTAGCTCAGGGTCGAGCCTCCCTCGGGGGCTGACAAGGGGGTAAACGCCCCCCCAGACTCCGGAAAAAACGCGTGTTTTCTTTTCAAAAATTTGACCCTCTTCTCGACTCGCGCCTCGAACGAACTAGCGACGTCTAAATCCTTTAGTACCTCGAGCCCCAAAGTCGGGGGGCGTCGACGTAGACGGCCGCCTACGCCCCCGGGCTACGGTACCCTACCTACGCCTCCCCTCGAGGGGCCCGCGACGCACTAAAGGAACACGGACTAAGTTAGCAGAAACTCGAGCTCACGACAAAGAGAAGCGGTCAAACGCATTTGAAAAGAAAACAACTCTTTCCATAAACAAATTACATATACATTCGGGTCTCGACTGTACCCTCATTTGTTCACAGAATTCTTACAAGGGCCTCGACGCCCAAATTTGGCACGCAGGCCTCAATCCTCGTCGGTGCGGTACTCCTCCCCAAGGTCCGCGAGGGCAGGCTCGACCTCGACGCCCGAGCTCGAAGGAGGAGGGCTCCCGACACCGCTGCTGGCGTCAGGAGGCAGCACGTCCTCCTCGAAGATCTTCGCGAGCGACGTCCCCGGCCTCTCCATCTTCTCCAAAATTTTGTCAACTCGGCGGTTGTTCCACTCCTCATCCTTCCCCTCGATCTCGATGAAGCCATTGGCGACAACATGGACCGGGAAGCGGAAACCGGAGCGAACAACCGCGAGTGTCTGCTTGACGCCGTGATGGAGAGCTTGCCGGACACGGTCCCGCGCGGCTTCGTCGAAGAAGCACAAGGCGTCGACCAAGGCATCGCCCCGAGCCACTGCACCTTCTGCCGCGGTCACAGGAGGAGCACCCCACATGGGGCCGAGCCGGTCGAGAGAAGAGCGAGCCCGCTCCACCACCATGGTCTCGTCTTGGAGCTGGTCCAAGAGAGCCTGGTTCGTCTCGCGGAGCTCCTCGACCGTCTTCTCGACGCCTGCGCAGCAAACAAGGAAGAGTGAGCCTGCGGCGTAACAAAGAACTTCAAAAACCAAACAAGAACAAGGTGTAAGCCTCACCGTCGCAGTGCTGCCCCAGTGCGGCGAGGTCGCTGGTCAGGCCCTCAGCACGCTGTTCCAGCCTGCGGTTCTCGGCCAGCGTAAGGAGCCTCTCGGACCTAAGGTCCTCGATCAGCCGGCCCGCCTCCACCAGGGCCAGATCCTTGCGGATCACCTCCTGCCGCGCCGCCCCCTCGGCAGCTCGGGCGGTGTCGGCGCCACTCACGGCGTCTTCGGCCTCTTTCTTGCCGCCTCCGCTGCGGTCCGGGCGGCGGCGGCCTCGCCACGGGCGTCAGCAGCCTCCTGCTTCGCCGCCTCGGCTTCAGCCCGGGCGGAGGTGGCCTCGCTTCGGGCGTCCGCGGCCTCCTTCCTCGACGCTTCGAGAGCGGCGGCGGCCTCCTCCCTGGATCGGGCGACCTCGCCTCGAGCCACCCGGACCTCCGCCTCCGCCTCGTTGAGCCGGCTCGCCATCTGGGCGTTCCGGCTCAGCTCCGCGCGGAGATCTCGAAGCTCCGCCTCGGCCCGCTCGAGGGCGGCTGACACCTGCGCGGATCGGCCCGCCTCCTCGGAGCAGGACCGCTCCGCCTCCGCCATAAGCACGGCCACCTCCCGGAAGATGGACCGCACCTCGCGCGGGGCCCCCCGCTGGGCCGACTGCTCGATGGGGACCACGGCAAGGGGCGGGCTCAGTGGGACGGGAAACGGCCATATCGGCCGGTCGAGCTCGAATGTCGGGCAGACCCTCCTCCGCCTCGAGCTGCCCCGACGGCGACCCGCCGCTTGACGGCACGGGCCCCGACTCCCTCCGTCCCTCCGCCGACGCCTCCTGTTGCGGATCGGTTCGAGGGAAGGCTCGACTCTGGGCCCTCTTCCCCTGGCCGGGCTCCCCGGCGCCTTGTCGGCGCTAGCCGGCACCTCGGGCGCCGCCGCCATCGTCAAGCCCGCAGCAAGGAGCGGCCCCTGCTCCAGCTCGTTGAAGAGGTCCTCCACCGTCGGCTCCATCTCCGCCGACGCCTCTTCCCCCCTTCCCCCCTCCGCAGCATGGTCCGTGCTGGTCGGAGCCACAGGGGGCACAGTCCCCTCAGCCCCAGACACCGGCGGGGCCGTGCTCGCCCCAGGCGCTTCCTCCGGAGCACCTGTCGTGGTGAGGGGAAGGATGGCGCTCCCAGTCGGCACCATCATGGGAGGAGGAGGAGGGGGAGGAGGCAACGCTTCGGCGGGTACGGTGGTGGCAGGCTCGATGCCATGAGCTGAGGCCCCTGCAATACGAGACGACAGAGAAGTCAGAACCAAGAAGAGTACCTCGACCCCTACGGTCGATGACGACGGCCTCACCAAAATTTGCGACGACCAAGCGACCCCCTCGAGCCATGGCAGCTCGGGCCTTCTCCAGCCAAGCGGCCTCTCTAGCGGAGGAAGGTGCCATACCTCGAGGTGCCTGTGCCTCGACGGGGCTCGAGGCCTTGGCCCGCTTGGACGAAGCGAGGTCCACCTCCTGGTAGGAGCGCTTCCCCCTGAGAAGATGGAGATGGCACGCGTCATTAAAAGCAAAGAAGGTGAAGCCTCACTACCAACGAGACCCAAAGAAACTACTCACCCGAAGCGGCGGCTGGTCTTCTTCCCGGAGTCGCCGGACCCACTCGGGGGCTTCGAGCCCACCCCGCGGCTCGAGCCCTGCGCCTGGGCCGTCTCCGCAGGGCTGGGATGGGGAGAGGTCTCCCGACGCCTCCCCTGGCTCGACCTCGAGGGGGAGCCCTCCTTCCGCCCCGCATCGCGGGAGGGCGACCGCACCGCCCTCGTGCTGACGTCGTGGCGCTCGCCCCGGCGCGGGCTCCGGGACCTGCTCCGGCGCCCACGCTGGTGGTCGCGCTCTCCGGCGTCCGCCCCCGCTGTCCTGGCGGCGGTGCGGCGATGGACTCCTGGGACGCTCGCACCCCTGGTCACGAGACGCTCGGGGGCTCCTCCCGCGACGCTCATGGTGGCGGGGGCTTGACGCCCCATCGTGCTGTCCGCTCCTTCGGGGGCTCGAAGCGCTCTTCGACGCCTCGCGACGGGCGGGCTCAGGGTCCCTCTCGACGCGAGGGCCAGCCCTCGAGGACCGGCCCCTCTCGGGAACCCCCGCCTGGGTCGACGCCGACGTCGACCCCTTCCGCGCCGCGTCGACAGCGCTCCTTGTCCGCGGCTTCCTCACGACAGCCGGCGCGTCCGGCGCGGAGCTCGAAGTCCCCTGGGCTTCGAGCGAAGCCTGGCTCGGCGCGGCCCTCCGCGACTGCGCGCCGCGCGATCCCTTCGCCGGGGGGACCTCCAACACTTCCTCCTGCACAAAGGAGGGGTCAGCCCCGACGCCGAAGACCCCCGCACGTCTCAAACGCGCGTCCATCCCCTCGTCATCATCCTCATCCTCGTCATCGCTCTCCTCCTCCGAGCCCGAGGAGCTCAGCTCTGGGGACTCGTCTCCAGGCTGGCGGTTGCGGCGAGCCTTCGCCAGCCTCTGCTCCCGAGCCGAGCGACGCAAGTTTTTGATTTTCAATTTCTTCTTTTCGGCGTCCTTGCTCTCCTTGTCTTTTTGAGCAGAAAGGCGCCTCACCTGGGTATCCGCGGCGTCCTCCCTCACCGGAGGCCTCGACGCGCGAAAGGTAAACGCCCCCTGCGAGAACGGAACAGATAAGGAAGATTACGGGAAGAAAGAGGAAAGGAGGGGCTCGAGGGCAACCGGCTCGAGGAAAACTTACCAAGTCAGGACACCCCGTGGCGGGTGCCATGGCGATCAGGTTGGCTTCCTCGGGACGGAACGTCCCTTGGATCGTGATCGACACCCGGGAGACGGCTTCATTCCGGGACAGCCCGACCTCCGCCAACCTCGAGCGCTTCAACCCCTCGAGTGAGGCCTTAGGCCCCATCTCGAACATGAGGAGGGGACGCTCCGCCAGCGGAAGGACCCTCCGCTGGTGGAACGCCCAGATGACCGCCGCGACGGTCAGCCCCTTCTCCTCCACCAACTCCTTCATCGCCTCCATCAGCGGCACCAGGTGGCGCTGCCTGTCCGACGCGACGCCCCAGGTCCACTTCTCTGGGCGACGGGTGAGAACGCCGCCGGTATACTGCGGAAAGAGGCCACCTTCGTTCCGCAAGTAGAACCAGTGGTCGTCCCACCCCGCCTGGTTAGAAGAGAGCTTGTAGCGCAGGTACTCGCGCGGGACGCCGGCCGACGAAGGTCCAGTCCTCGCGGTGATGGCCAAGGAGCCCATACGCACGAACCGCCTCCCGCCGGACTTCGAGGCCTTGACGAAGAGCTCGCCCCGGAAGAGGTGGACGAACATCTCCCAGTGCGGCTCCATCTTCAAATATCCCTCGCACACCGCGGCGAAGATGGCGGCGTGCGAGATTGAGTTGGGGGAGAAGTGGTGCAGCTCCGCCTCGAAGTGGTGGGTAAGCGCCCGCATGAAGCGACTCGGCGGAACACCGAGCCCCATACGATGGTAGCGAGTAAAGCTCACCACGTACCCCTCCGGCGGGTGCGGCTCACGGTGGTCCGCCGATGGAAGAATCCACCACGCCGGCCCCGCCTCCGGGTTGGGGCGGAGGAGCCCACGCCCCACCAGCGTCTCCAACTCCTCCTGCGTCGTCTTCGATGGGCTCCAATCCTCAGGCGGCAGCACTTGAGATTGGGCAGCCATGTCGGCAGCGGCACGGATCTGAGCTGCGGACGGGCGGCCGGGAAGATTTCCAATTGCAAGATTGGGAAGAAGGCGTGCGCGGGCTACGGCGAAAATAAAGGCAAAGGCAAAGTAAACGAACCCTCTCCTCTCTTTTGGTATTTATACGAAAGAACACCAACAGGCGAGGCGTCCCACGACGGACGAAAAAAGGTAACCGCATGCATTTAATGCGCCCGTCTAACCACGTCTCGAGCCGGATGCAGGGTACACGCGGCAGCTCTCCATTCGCTCCACTACCCGGGCCCGCCACGACCGTCGTTCCGGCTTCGCGTCCGCCGCTCTCCCCGGCAGATTTCGCCTAAAAAGGCACGCCCAACGGGCAGAAGGATTCCCAGACGACGGAGGCCTCTTCACGAAGGTAAAAACGGGCCCCGGCCCTAAGCCTCGAAGCAGCGAAGGCTGGCCCTCGAAGAGGGTTCGACAGCCGGCTTCGAGCACCCGAGTCAGGGACACCAAGGGGCGCCACTCGAGGCATTACTCGAGGGCCAAGCCCTCGAGGCCCCTCACGTGTATCCAAGGCGGGGAGCTCGACGTGCAGTGAGATCCCCTCCGAGGGAGGCATCGAGCCACCGGGCCCTATCGAATGGACCCGGCACTCCTGCAGACTGAGCGCCCATGCTTTATGAGACCGCCTCCGGGCCACAGTCGACCCCTAACGAACGGGGCACGAGCTCTCACTTGGATTCCCCGTTACCAGCTCACCGGGAACCTCGATACTCGCCCACTCGGGGTAGTACGAGGCATCCCCCCTCGCATCCGATCGAAAGGACTCGCGGGATGACGAGCCAGGGTAATCGGCATGCCGGACAGCTCGAGGAGCCGGCCAGTCGGTTCAGCCTGGCACCCCTCGACGAAAGAGGGTCTAAAAACTCGGACAGTTGCGACTAATCTCTTTTCTTATGTGAGCATGAGATTTTCAGGACTCGGGATGAAAGCTCGACCCCCATCTCGCCTGAGCCCTCGAGACCAGGCCCAGGACAAACGCTCATTCTCCGTCTCGTCCGAGCCCTCCGAGCCAAGCCTCGGGCGAAGTCTCCCGCGGCAAAGGAAAGGTTACCGCGAATATTTATACCAAACCACATTTCGAGCATGATTGACAGGCACACACGGCGCCGCAATCTCCGCTCCCTGACGACTCCCGCCTAAAAAGGCGCGCCCACTGGGCAGAAGGTTCCCTAGCGACGGAGGATTCTTCGAGAAGCCCACGAGGGAGTTCTAACCACTCCCCCATGGCCTCGGGGGCTACACCCGCGGGTGTCGCTCGCACGACACCCACGGAGTCAAATCAACAAGACCCTCGAGACCAGTCAGCTACCCATCGAGATCCCAACCTTGAGCCCCTGCTCGAGTGCAAGCACTCAAACAAGGGCTCGGGGGCTACTGTCGGTGGTACAAAAAAGGGGTACCCCCAATTAACGCAAACACCCGAACGCTCGCTCTCCGTCTCGCCTGAGCCCTCCAGGCCTCGGGCGAGCGCGCCCCTACACCTCGAGCCTTGACGCTCGGGCCTCGAGCGGTACAGGCAGCCGTATCAGCCCCATACCACGCACTTAATGCCTTCACCCTACTCCGGTCATGTCCACTAGTGCACGGCGTGTACCACAGTAACTCGGTGTAAAGGTCAAGTCTCGTTTTCACCACAAGCATGGGCAAAAGGGCACCAGTGCAGCACTGTTCGGCCATGCCAGGCACTGTCACCCCTCGAGGCCGGCTACGCGCCCCTCGAGCCAGGCACTGTCACCCCTCGAGGCCGGCTACGCGCCCCTCGAGCCAGACACTGTCACTCCTCGAGGCCGGCTACGCGCCCCACGAGCCCTGCGCTGCAACACCTCGAGGCCAGCTCCGCGCTCCCTCGAGCCCCCGTGGTACCACCTCGAAGCCGGCTCCGCGCCCTTCGAGACCTAACTACTTTTGTGCTGTTGGAAGACAGGTACCCCAAGACCCGGAGGGACCTCACCGCGTACTGTACATTCCGGGATGGGTGCTGTACGGCTCCCGCCTTGTCGCACCCCCACGTCCGCGCCCGGGATGGAAGCCACGACTCAAGGACGCCTCAACAGCGACGATCACATCGGCTCCAGTGGCCCCGACAAGACAGGGTTCCTACCCTTCTCCGTATGGGGCACCATGCGCCCCGACACCTGTAATACTTTTTGTAACCCTGGCCTCCCCTTGCTCTATAAAAGGGGACGCTAGGGCCCTCATTCACGGGGAGGCACCTCAGGGACGCAACTCCGACAGACAACACACGAGTCCACACACACACGAGTCCGGACTCCGGTCCACGCTCACTGAGCTTGTATTCGCCCCTGTACAAGCACTTAGGTGCAAGTAATACAAGAACACCTCCCCCCCCGCTGGACGTAGGGCCTTCTTTGCCCGAACCAGGATAAATCCTTGTGTCATCTTGCATCACCATCCAGGAAGAGAGCACGCGATCATATTACTCGTTGGTGTGATACCCCCGGGTACGAAACACCGACAGGCGGGCGTTTTACATTACACGCCGAGGGGCTACCGATGAAATCACCCTCGAACGAATACGTTACCGCCCCTCGTTGAAAAACGAATGGGGCGGGCGTTTTAAATTACACCCCGAGAAGCTACCGGCGAAAGCACCCTCGGGGTGAATACGTTACCGCCTCTCATCAAAAAATGAATGAGGCATGCGTTTTACATTACACGCCGAGGGGCTACCGATGAAAGCACCCTTGCGCGAATACGTTGTCGCCCCTCGTTGAAAAACGAATGGGGGTGGGCATTTTACATTACACGTCGAGGGGGTACCGACGAAAGCACCCTCACGCGAATACGTTATCGCCCCTCGTCGAAAAACAAATGGGGCTGGGCATTTTACATTACACGCCAAGGGGGTACCGACGAAAGCACCCTCGGACGAATACGTTACCGCCCCTCGTCAAAAAATGAATGGGGCGGGCATTTTACATTACACGCCGAGGGGCTACCGACAAAAGCACCCTCGGACAAATACGTTGTCGTCCCTCATCGAAAAACGAATGGGGCGGGCGTTTCACATTACACGCTGAGGGGCTAGCGACGAAAGCACCCTCATGCGAATACGTTATTGCCCCTCGTCGAAAAACGAATGGAGGCGGGCGTTTTACACTAAGCGCCGAGGGGCTACCGGCGAAAGCACCCTCCGACGAATACATTATCGCCCCTCGTCGAAAAACGAATGGAGGCGGGCATTTTACACTAAACGCCGAGGGGCTACCGGCGAAAGCACCCTCGGACGAATACATTAGCGGCCCTCGTCGAAAAACGAATGGCCGAGCGTTTTACATTACACGCCGAGGGGCTACCGGTGAAAGCACCCTCGGGGTGAATACGTTAGCGGCCCTCGTCGAAAAACGAATAGGGGCGGGCGATAAACATAGCGAATTACTTCCAAATATAATATATAAAATTCCAATAATAATAATATATATATAACTAATATATTAATATATATAAGTAATATAATAATAATAAAAATAAATAACATAGAATCAGGCTTCGTCAAAAATGCTTCAATGTATGGCAAATATGAAATCAACCTTTCACCAACCTTTAGCGGCCGGGTGTATAGTCTTTAACAAGGGCACCGTCGACCCGCGACAACGCACGGATCGATGGTAAGGGGCTATTGTTGGGGTGGTACCCCAATCGTAGGGATCCCGCTTCCGCACAAAAGCATTTTCGACGAATCCCTTATCGAACGGAAGCAACTGTGAGCCGAATACTTTCGAGCGATATGAACGGTAGACGATCAGGAATGAATGTGGTCACTCGAGCAATGATGCTTTCAACCGAATATGTTCTCGAATGAATACAATGCTATTAGTCGGTTACAATCGGCTGTGTAGCGATAGTCTCCCTTTCGGGCGAAAGCGCCTTCATCTTCCAAAGTTGGTGGAGAGGCGACGCTTTCGTCCGAAAGCACTTTTGACCAAAGCGATAGTTTCCCTTCCGGACAAAAGTGCTTTCATCTTCCAAAGTTGGTGGAGACACGACGCTTTTGTCTAAAAGCACTTTCGTCCATAAGCGATGGCTTCCGAATGTCTTCGTGCAGGTCTAGAGTCCAAAACTAGCAAAGAAGGACCCACTTGCACTACTACATGTTTGATTAACCGAGACACCACCCTGTAGACGTCTGAGGTGGGCAAAGGGCGCCCGCCTCGGTTAACATTTAACCGAGGCGGGCTCCTTGTACCGCGTCGGTTAATATATTAACCGAGGCGGTTGTTGTAAGTTGCCCGCCTTGGTTAATATATTAACCGAGGCGGTTCCTTTAAATCGCCTGCCTCGGTTAATGTGTGTTAACCGAGGCGGGCTTTTGTTATTTGCCCGCCTCGGTTATTCTGTGGCTATAAATGCACAGCGCCACCGCCCCACCTTCCCCTTCCTCACGACTTCTCCACCATTGTTGACAGATTTTGAGGTCCCAAACCCACAAAAATATCTATTTTTTGGTGGGGGAAGTTTTACAGTTTAATTGTGTCAAGTTGTTGACCGCAGGTGATTATATGTTTGACTCTAAACCTCTCTTTTAATTTGCTCTTGTCTTCTTAGATTTTGGTGCTCTCTAGATCTAGATCGATCTAGATCTATAATTAATTTTCTTTAATCTGCTTATTGTATGTCTTTTGCTTAGGTTTTGCTTGCATAATGGAGAGGTCCGAGTGGATGTACCGGTCATCAAGATTAGATTTGTCATACATAGGCCATGTTAAAAAGTTTATTGTCACTGCTCGGAAACACAGTCAAAGTGTGAATCCACAAGGACGACGTATCATCTGTCCGTGTTCAAAATGCAAGAACCTTCTGTTGTATGAAGACAGTGTTGTGCAGTCTCATTTGATCAGGTATGGTTTTGTTCCAAATTACACAGTCTAGAGGTTTCACGGTGAAACAGATAGTATCACTATATCTGGAGACAACTCGTCAATAACGATGATGGCGAATGCAAACCACGATGGAGGAGACCAAGAACCGCCAGCTACCGGTGAGAATGTTCGTGATTACCTCACCATGGACCATTTAGTGCAAGACATGGCCAATGATGGCGAGGACGCGGTTCGTGCGATGGAGCCTGAGGATGTTGAGCTTTTTGAGAAAATTGCTAACAACCTTGATGGGGACGACATTCTGTTTGGGAGCCCTAGGTGGCTTGAGAATTTTAGAGAGATGAAGCAGGCGACAATTGATCCGCTTTATGAGAACTGTCCAAAGCAGTGGACGGCGTTGCGTTTTAACCTCCAGATGCTCATGTTGAAGGCTCGACATGGCTGGTCAGACACTAGCTTTAATGAGCTCTAAAGTATCCTTGGTACCACATACCCAACACCTAAGAAGGTGCCTGCTAATACGTATCGAGCGAAGAAGCTTATACGGCCAGTGTCAATGAATCTTAGAAAGTTTGACGCCTGCCCTAACCATTGCATCTTGAACCGTGGCCAGTATGAGAGCTTGGTGAGTTGTCCGCACTATCGCGCGAGTCGATACAAGAAGAATGCCGGCTGTCGCGCAGATGCGAATGATGAGGTAGTCTCGGGTGGGCCAAAGAAGAAGGCAAACAACAAGAATGTCGTTTGTCGTGCAGCAAATGATGAAGAAGAAGCTGGTTACACACAGAGGAAAAGTCCTGCCCTATCGATGTGGTACCTGCCCATGATCGATCGCTTGCGGTGTATTTTCGGGAACCCTCAGGATGCCCAGCTGATGTCGTGGCATGCTTCTGGTTATCGCACCAAGGACGATGGCAAACTATGACACCCTTTTGATGCCTAGCAGTGGAAGCATTTTGACATGACATTCCCAGACTTTGGCAAAGAGGCACGAAATGTGAGGTTCGCGCTGAGTATGGATGGAATGAATCCATTCGGGGACCTAAGTAGCTCACATAGCACTTGGCCGGTAATTCTTACCATCTATAACCTACCTCCATGGTTGTGTCAGAAATGCAGGTATCTTCTATTGACCATGATTATTTCAGGCCCAAAGTAGCCTGGGAATGATATAGATGTCTTCCTGGATCCGCTCGTGGAGGATATGAAGAAACTATGGGACGAAGGGGTTAAGATGATGGACGCATCGCTAAGAAAGGAGTTTACTCTAAAAGCCATCATTTTTGTGACCATCACCGATTACCCTAGGCTCTTTTCACTTTTAGGGCAGATAAAAGGAAAGAGC